>CAOLHI010000128.1:645000-889382 GCA_948474755.1 Ctenosaura bakeri
GTTGTGGCAGTGCTTTACTCTCTGTAGCCTATATGTGACCTCTGAAAACAACCACTGACTACTTTTCCAAGGTCAAAGAAAATTCAAGTTATGCCTTTGGATATTGCCGCTATACACCTAATGAGTGAATGACTCTTCTCTTACTGAAGTTAATGGTCCTCAAATTATTAGTATGCTTTAGACCACAGATGGGCAACTAGCTCAACAACCAGGGTCACATCAGGAATGTATCATGAGCTGGAGGTCTGAGGCTAATTTGAATAGCTGTGTTTAATTAAGATAATGTGCATATTGTTTTCCTGGACACAGAGGACGGTGGTCATCTTATGCTTAGTGCTCAATATTCCTTTGAAATGTGGGCTTTAAGGACTTCAAGGGCAAAAGTCTCTGAAAAAGATTGATACAGATGTATGAGTTGTTAAAAGATGAGCGAATGAGGGCTTTAAAAACATCTACTTCTTTCACGGTGAAATCCTATGCGTGCCTACTCAGAATTAAATCAAATTGAATTGAATGGGATTTACTGCCTGGCACAATTGCAGTCTACAAATACTATCTGTTGTGTTACCACACTGTTACCACACTCTATAGCTGCATAGAAACATACTTTCTGTATTTAGGAAGAAGATCCAACACATGGAAGCTAATGCCCTTAAGAATCTGCAGGTGTATAGAATATATATGTGTGAGCATTAGTCTCATACCTATATAAAGGCAGTACACAGAGTACTGTTATTCCGAGAAATATTCTGAGAAATTCCAGGAAAGCAATGGGCTTGCTTAAGGGTGTACCGTGATGTGAGAAACAGAGAGTGCTGATGGTAATGTCCTGTTCAGCTCAATGAAGTTTCATTCATGGGTCAGGGAACAGAAATAACATCTTCATGCAAAGCCTAATTCTATTGTTATTCCCCTTTAGGGCAAAACTGTTAAAGGAAAAGGTTTTAAAACTTTTTCTTATCTTTAATGCAACAGCTACTACAGCTTTTTTGTCTGCTAAGAAGAGTCCCCAGGTATATGCCACTGAACCCCCTATATACTGTAGAACATTTGTAGGTATGTTCTAGGGTACTCTCTAGTGTCAGCTTCCAGGTCTTGAAAGGCCCCTGGAAAAGCTATTCTGAGTGAGCTCTCTCAACATTGCCCATTCACTTGCTGTCTTTCACTGGTCCCAGTCTACATAACTTCCATGAGACAGAACATAAAGCAAGGGAATGATCTGCCATAGCCCCTCATAGAGAGGAGATCAGGAAATGACAGCAAAGAGGAGGTGAAGCAGGAGTAAGATATTCTGCAGATTGGCCATAGGCACCATGCACAGTTGTCCCTGCAGGAAAGTACACAACAATGCAGATTGCTTGACAGTGGCCCCAGGGTGCTCTATCTTCATAAGGAGTATTGGCCAGGCTTTTTGGGTCTCACCAACTCTGCGTGTGAATCAGCACCATGCCACAGAGCAGTGCATCACAAGCCAATTGATGTGAGGAACTGGGAATCTTTTTTCTCCACAATGTTCCTGGGGTTCAGCATCAGGTTTGTGCCCATTGGCTGTAATTCTTTCTTTCTTTCCCAGCAACCTGCCAGGGACCAGCGGGCAATGGTTTACATATCAGCACTGGACCATGGACAACCACTAAGATTAGCAGTGTCGTAGAATGCAACCATCTTCCCCCTACTTTTCCATTGGAATCTACTTTGAAAACCACTCTCTTTATAAGACCAGTTACACTGAGAAGGACTATGATCCAAAGTTCCGCATGGGTCTAGTGAACAATGCAGAAGCAACTTGGACTCTCATTTATAGGATGGGCAGTGCTCTGATGTGCTTTCAGGCAGCTCTTTGGGACTTAGGAGACAGATGTGAACAGGATTTATTTGCATGTAGTTTCATGTGCATACGGTTGGAATAATCGTTCAGTTTCACTTTCTTCCACTTTTGACTTTTTAAAACCTCAAGTTCTTTTCATGAAGAAATTTGAAGAGGAACAAAATTCTCAGCCACCCATACTAGACAAGTTTTATAGGCACAGCTATTTGACACATAAAGATAATCACACTCTACTTGTCTTCTTTGTAGGTGTTAAAAATAGAAAGCACATTCGGGGCAGTGGGAAGCTAACACCCCTAATTCAGTGCTACAAACGCGTTGTCAGTAGTGGCTAGGTAACGCTGGGAGCTGCAGTCTAGAGAAGTAATGTTTCCAAGCTCTGTTAAATACCCAGAAATTCAGAGGCAGACTTTTAAAAGTGAAACAATCCGGGCCCTGTACTTGGATGGGTGAATCTTCTAGTTTTGCTTAGCCTTACACTTGAGTTCTTTAAATCTCAAGTTTTTTTACATTACATTTATGAATAAATTTTCAACTATCTTATTTAAAGTTTTACTTCAAACCAAGCACAACTCCTTTCTTAGCTATCTCTGCATGCTTACAGCAACCCTGCTGTAGCACCAGTGCTGCTGGGTTACAGTGAATATCTTGAACAATATGTTTGCATAGTACTTAAGTGCCCCTAAGTGAATATATCACTTTTCCTAGTGATTAACTTTTGACTGTATACATGCATAACAGTCAGGAATCATTTATGGAGAAAGTTGGAGCCCTTTAGAGAGCAGGAAAGCCATGTAATCTACTCATATTTTTAGGGCTTGCTGCACCTTTTAAAACCAGCAAATTCCACAGAAGTCTGCCCTAATTGTGTATTGCCCCTTAATGAATAGATCCCCTTGTTCTGGAACAGCTCATTCCCTGTTAGTGTTTTCTCTCTTGTTTGGCTTTATAGGGTGTTACCTCCCATGGCAATCTGTAAAGCCAATTAGTGGAGAAAATAACAACCGTATTAATCTCATATAGCCAGGCAAGAAAAATAGTCATAATATAATAGGGAAATTGTTCTAAGTATGAAAAATTACCCACTTTGTCTATTTCATATTTCTCAAACTCTGAAATTAATGACTTCCAGGAAAAAAACATATTTATCTCTGCAGAAAAGACAGAGGCGTTATGAATGTTGAAGGAAAACCAATAGGGCTTTCAAAATGAAAACAAACAAACAAATATAACCCACCTCCTAATCCTGTAAAAATCTAGTTGGCTCAATTGCTGATGCATCATTTTTTTCTTTTCTATAAATAATAATGGCGGATTGGTCGTGGGTCAGGCCCACCTAGCAGTCTTCCATTACAGTGAGGTAAATCACTGGACCTGATTTTTAATTTCTACATTTAACAGAATAAACTTCTATACACAGAGCGGGTAACCCTAGCTAAGCTTACTTTTCTCCAAACCCTACCGATAGTGGCTAAGTATGTTTCTGTTAATTAAAGGCTTTCATGCATTTCACGTGGATTCGTCCAATGGCCCACAATACTCCATGCAGCATATTGCTGCTTTATGACCTGCCTTGCCAACTGTAATTTGAATACTGGGGGTGGAGAGGGCTTTAAAGGAATAAGTCACTAGATAACTATGTGTGAAATGCAAACACTCATCATGGCAAAAGTGGTGCTCGACTGGGATCCAGCAACATGGAAGTGGTACTTAGCTGAAAAGCTATAGGGAGTGGTTTTGGTCAGGCCTCACAGTTTGGAGCATCTCTGGGAATCAACATATTGATACATATTCATTTAATATACTACATATTCATCTAATATGCCTGTCATTTTTATGACTTACAGTTGGCCCTTCATATTTGCTAGGGTTAAAGGCACAGGATCCCTGCAAAAGTGGAAAAAACACAAATATCAAAGTGTGTGGGGTGGTGGTGGAAGGGGGTAGGGGATCGAGGTGTGGAGATTAGTCACCCAGGGTCCCAACCTGATCAGAGAAAGGAGAGGAAAAGCGGGTGGGTTGGCATGGTGGCCCTATACTTCTTCTTTGTAGCCCATCTCCTTCCTTGGATACATGAGGGGCATTAAGAGAGAATTTGTGGTGTGGAAAAATCAAGCTGTCTTTGGCTGGCCAGGCAGGAGCTGGTGACGGAGGAAGAGGAGGGCCAGAGGAAGGTTTTTAAAGGGCTGCATGGCCTGATCAGATCCACCAAGAAGGAAGGTTGCCCTGAGAAAGAAGAACTTGAGATGAGGGAGCAGGAGCTGGAGAAACTTGTAAATAATCAAATCTGTGAAAGTGAAACCTGCAAATGTGGAGGGCTGACTGTACAACTTTTTTGTTATACAAGTGCCAGAATCACCACTGGTCATGCTCCTTGGGAGATTTGAGGAGTTGTAGGCCAAAAATGTAACTTTCCTAAGGTCTCATAATATTTTCAGCTAAAAATGGGTGGGGTTGCAACTTGGTTAAAAGAACACATATGTCCAGTAGCATACCTTCCCACTTTCCTGATTTGGCAGGGACAGTCCCAATTAATCTCCACTTTTTCTACTGTTTTTTAAAATGCCCCAGTTTTTCTCTCCTCTCCCCACTTTCCCCTTTTGTCCACAGCTTATTTCAATTGCTGCAAACTGAATTCAAAGTGGAAAGGAAAAGTTGTTTGCAATCAATTAACTCAGCAGAGGGGAGAGGAGGGAAAGGGGCTGAATTTTGCCTTCCCTATAGACTCAGGTGAATACAAAGTGCTACAGCCTCTTCTTGCTTGTGTGTTCTTCCTCATCAATAACTTTTGCCATCTTAACCACACTACAATGTTACGTGGCCATGTGTGTCTTGGTCCATTTCCACACTAGCCTGTTATATAGCACTATTATTCCACTTTCAACATCCTATGGAATCCTGGGGTTTGCAGTTTAAGGAGGGGCCTCAGGTCCCTCCCTAAACTGCAAACCCCAGGATTCCATAGGATGTTGAAAGTGGAATAATTGCGCTATAACAATTGAGTGTGGAAATGGCACTGGTTTCATCTGTGAAATTTTGAAGGGAATGCAGCAGAGACAGTATTTTTTCTTTACAGCTGGCAATAGAAAGCATTGATTATCCTATTTGACAGAACACAGTGCAACGTTTCCTGTCTGATGAGAGCTTTCCAGTTGAAGTCTGCTTTGTATATAAAGAGCCACACAAGGGAGAACAGATGCTATGAAGTTGCTATCACAAGTTAGCAGCTGTATTGACTGGGCTGGCACACAGCTCCTCTGTCCACAGCCTTCCTTCCTTAGTATGGTAAGATCTTTTACCTTGCTCTTTAAGTTATAATAACTTATAGTCCTTCAATTAATACATAAAGCCTTCAAGCAAAGATACACAGTTGTCAGAGTTGGACACATTGTACCTACACAGTCTGTGAAGCCACTGCTACTTATAGCCCCTAGACATGCTGGCACAACATGGCACCTCATTGTTCTCTGATAGTTTGATCTGCCTACTCCCAGTAGTGAGCGGAGGACAATCCTGAAATTCTGTTCTTGGATTGCTCAATGCTCGTTTCAAACTGTATCAATTCAAAACCTATGCACTGGTTAACAAAGTCTGCCACATAGTGACTAAAGGTGATATTACAAGCCTCAAATACAGAAATAGCATAAAAGTAAATAAAATTAATGTTAATTGTGTTAAAAATCTGTTAAAAACAAAATGATACTATTGTCACTGTTTGAATCACATTACTATCCCTGCCATATTTCACAGGCCTAGTCTTTTATGCTCTTGGAGCTATAGAATCATAGAGTTGGAAGAGACCCCAGGGGCCATCCAGTCCAACCCCCTGCTGTGTAGGAACACACATCAAAGCACTCTCAACAGATGGCCATCCAGCCTCTGCTTAAAAACCTCCAAAGAAGGAGATTCCACCACACTCTGAGGCAGCATATTCCACTGCTGAACAGCTCTGACTGTCAGGAAGTTCTTCCTGAGGTTTAAGTGGTCTCCTTTCCTGCAGCTTGGATCCATTGCTCCTTGTCCTAGTCTCTGGAGCAGCGGAAAACAAGCCCGTCCCCTCCTTGGCATGACATCCCTTCAAATATTTAAACATGGCTATCATATCCCCTCTTAACCTTGTCTTCTGCAGACTAAACATACCCAGCTCCTTAAGCTGCTCCTCATAGGGCATGGCTTCCAGCCCCTTCACCATTTTTGTCACCCTCCTCTGGACATGCTCCAGCTTGTCCATATCGTTTTTGAATTGAGGTGCCCAGAAGTTAACACAGTATTCCAGATGAAGTCTAACCAAAGCAGAATAGAGTGGTACCATTATCTCCCTTGATCTAGACACCATACTATTGATAACAAGAATCTCGCTGGCTTTCTTGGTTGCTGCATCACACTGCTGACTCATGTTCAGCTTGTGGTCCACAAAAACTCCTAGATCCCTTTCACATGTACTGTTATCCAGCCACTTGTCTCCCATCCTATATTTGTGTGTCACATTTTTTCTGCCTAAGTGTAGGATCCTACCTTTCTCTCTGTTGAAATTCATTTTGTTAGCTTTGGCCCAACTCTCCAGTCTGTTGTTTTGAATTTTGATCCCGTCTTCTGGTGTATTAGCAACCCCTCCCAATGTGGTGTCATCTGCAAATTTGATCAGCATGCCCTCTGTTCTTTCATCCAAATCATTGATGAAGATGTCGAATAGCAATAGGTACAGGACAGAACCCTGTGTCACTCCACTAGTCACTTCTCTCCAGGAAGAAGAGAAGCCATTGGCAAGCACCCTTTGGGTTTGGTAGGTCAACCAATTACAAATCCACCTAACAATAGCAGTGTCCAGCTCACATTTTACTAGCTTCTTTGCAAGAATGTCATGGGGAACTTTGTCAAGGGCCTTACTGAAATCAGGATATGCTACGTCCACAGCATTCCCTTTATCTGTTAAGTTTATAACACTATCGTAAATAGAGATAAGATTAGTCTGGCATGACTTATTTTGGAGAATTCCATGTTGACTCTTAGTAATTATGGCATTGCTTTCTAAGTAATTACAAACTGACTGTTTAATGATCTGCTCTAGGGTCTTTCCTGGTATTGATGTCAGGCTGACTGGGCAATAATTATTTGGGTACTCTTTTTTCCCCTTTTTGAAGATGGGGAGAACATTTGCTCTCCTCCAGTCTTCTGGGAGCTCTGTTCTCCAAGAGTTCTCAAAGATTATTGTGAGTGGTTCTGAAATGACTTCTGCCAGTTCTTTTAATATCCTTCGATGTAATTCATCTGGCCCTGGAGACTTGAATTCATCTAGTTTAGCTAGGTATTCCTGTACTACTTCTCTACCTATTCTGTGCTGCATTTATCACCTCCTTCCCTGCCTGGTCCCCACCTCCCAGGTTGAGTACTTCTATCCTTCTGGGAGAAAACTGAGGCAAAGAAGGTGTTGAGTATTTCTGCCTTTTCTCTTTCCCCTGTTAGTAATTGACCATCTTCTCTGCGCAGCAACCCTATCATTTCCTTTTTTTCCCTTTTGCTGTAGACGTATCTAAAAAAGCCCTTTTTATTGTTTTTAACGTTTCTGGCACGCCTGAGTTCATTCTGTGCTTTAACTTTTCTAACCCTCTCCCTACATATCCTGACTATTTGCTTTAATTCCTCTTTGGTGATTTCACCTTTCTTCCATTTTCTGTATGTGTTTCTTTTAACACTTAGCTCAGCTGAGACTTCTTTAGTTAATCATTCTGGTTTCTTTAGACACCTGGCATTTTTCCTCCTTATTGGCACAGTTTTAAATTGTGCCTTCAGTATCTCACTTTTAAGAAACTTCCATCCGTCATGAACTCCTTTCTCTTTCAGTACTTTTGACCATGGAGTTTCAGCCAGTAACACCCTAAGTTTACAGAAATCAGCTTTTTTAAAGTCTAGAATGCATGTCTGGCTACACTTGGCTTCTCCTTCCCACTGAATGAGAAATTCCAATAGAGCACCGTCACTCCCCCCTAAGGATCCCACCACTTCCACCTCATTAACAATGTCATCCCTGTTGGTCAGGATCAGATCTAAAATAGTTGATTCCCTTGTTGCCTCTTCCACCTTCTGGACCATGAAACTGACAGCAAGGCAAGTGAGGAAATTGTTGGACCTAGTGCTCTTGGCAGAGTTTGAATGCCAACATATATCAGGATAGTTGAAATCTCTCATTACTACTGCATTGCTCATTTTTGAATGTGTGGTCATCTGCTCCTGGAAGGCATCATCCAAATCCTCAGTCTGGCTTGGAGGTCTGTCGTATACTCCCACAATAACTTCCCTGTTGTTTCTTGCTCCCTTAATTCTTACCCAGATGCTCTCAACCTGGCTTCCTGGATTTAAATCATGGGACTCTTCACAGATGAAAATGTTGACATATGAAGCTACTTGTTCTCCTTTCTTATTTGGTCTATTTCTGCAAAATAAGTTATACCCCCCTATTACTACATTCCAATCATGGGACTCATATTCCAGTCATGAGACTCAAATGACTAGACAGTCTCTATTTTATATTGTATGTATGAACTAGAAATGTTCATGTGAGGCAAATCTGTTTCTTCATTTTCTCCTTTTTTTGTGGGGGGGATGCTTACCTTAGAGTAAGATATAGGAATTCATCTGAGGAAAAACAATATTTGTCTCTTCAGGGAAAAAGTCTGATAGAAATGGCAGAAAGAAGGGAAGGCATCAGATGTAAGAGGTGAGAAGACCTCATAGCTAAATAAGGATGGAAAGAATATTAAAAAAATATTTTAAAAAATGATTGAAAACCATGTTTTCAAGTGCTGAGAAACCCTGATGAGAAGAATCCTAGACTGATAAGAATCTTCACAGTTTAGGACTTATTCTGCACAAAGTTTGCTTGTTGTTTTTTTCAGAAAACAGCATTTTCAGCATAGTAGACAGCATTTTCTGCATGGAAAATAATATTTCAATGCAGAAATATTAAGTCTAGCACAGAAAATGCTATGGGGATTTATTCTGTATAAAATTTGCACATGGTTGCTTTGTACAGAAAACAATATTTTCTGCAGAGAAAATGACATGTTCTGTTCAGGAATTAATATTTCTGCATTGCAGTATAATTTTACATGCAGAAATGCCTTTTTTCCCCTTGTGCAAATAAACCTTGTGTTAATTTTGTGTAGAATAAATCCTAAGCTATGAATAGCCTTTGAAAACTGCAGCATTTTCAAAGACTTTCTTTCAGTGAGAAGAAAATCGTCGAAATTACTTGTCACTACCTTTGAGAAGAAACTTAGGCCATTTCTGCACTATGCTGTTATAGTGCTATTATTCCACTTTCAACATCCTATGGAATCCTGGGGTTTGTAGTTTTGGGAGGGGCCTTTAGAATTCTCAGCCAGAGAGCTCTTTGGCCTCAGTAAACTACAAACCCCAGAATTCCACAGGATGTTGAAAGTGGAATAATAGCACTATAACACTATAATGCAGAAATGGCCTTAGTGAAGAAGTACATCCCTAACTCCTGCATAGAGAACAATTTATTGCCCAATGTGTTTGAGTATTATAACTCTTCCTGGGATGCAGTTCTGATTGAGGCCAAAGTACTTCTGAAATAACTGAATTAGAGCTGCCCTTGAAGAAAACAGTACACTAAACATGCTAGAACTTATGTTGTCTTCAGTGTATCTTTGGAGAGTCCTTCTACTTGGTACTTTTTGAAACTGACAACAGCCCTAACCTTATATGTTTGTAGCCCTTTGGATGATCTGAAATATGCTGGAATTTACTAGGGACACTCCATATACATTTTAATTCTGGACATTAATTTTAAGTAGATTGACTCAGCTGTGTTTTTCCATACTAAAGACTACAGTAAATATGACACAGAATACAATTTAAGTTCTTTATTGTTTACAATAAATATTGTGTACAATAAAGTATGTGAGTATGGCCCCTATCCAGATCAGGACTCTCACGTATGGTCATGAGAAGGTTAAACCTTTCACAATCTGTTTTTCATTTCAAAACTGATACACACATCCTAGCACAGGAGCTGAGGGAATGGGCTCAGCTGGCATGTATGCTTATGTTAGTGTGAAAAAAAAAGGTCTGCTGATGCCTACAGGTCCTACCCAAGTAAGAATTCTGCCCCACATAAAATTTTCCTTCATTCCGCATGTATGTAGCATTGCACAGAATGAGACAGAACTATTTTTGCTGTTTTCACATTCATTTGGTAACTTTGCCTGACTCTTTTCTCTGGATGCCTAAGTTGTATTTCTAAATGCTCAAATGAAGTTTTAAGTCACTTCAATGCTAGAAATTTGGGGTCTGAAGGAAAATTTTATTGGGGGGAGGCAGATTTGTTATTGGGAAGGGACAATGCCCTTATTTTGCCCCATGCCCCAATATTTATTCCTCTGGATGCCTAGGACAACGAGAGAAGAGAAGAAAAAAGGTTGTGATGAAATTAACAATGAACACTAGATGGAGAAACAATATGACCAAGACCTGATGTTTCGTACTGGTGAATTCTTTATAGCAAAATCTGGTTATTCTTTCTAGTTGGAATTCATTATAATAATAGCAATTTCCAGTAAATACAATAATAGGAATGTGTTGCCTTCTGCGCACAGTATGTGACGAAGACTGTGGCTCACCATATTGTAGCAAACCTATGAAATCTGAGTTGAGCCAGGAGCCTTTTCTGTACATCTGTGATGTGTCAAAGAACTGAAACAGCCACCACCACAGTATGAGAACAATCTTTTTTGTGGTTTTGAAAACCACCACCTCATACATGCACACTTGACCATTGTCTGAATTTACTGTTAATCTCTCAGATTTCAACTCTGCTGGAGTCAATCTAACTCCCATACTATTGTCCAGATTTCACAGCTACAGTCCCCATCAGTCCTCTGTCATCCCACTTTTTCAGCTGCTTTTACAATGTATCAGTTTCTCTCTCCTTTAACTTTTTCCCCTTTGTCCTCAGTTTACTTCAGTTGCTGCAAACTGAGTACAAAGGTAGTTTACTTTCAGTTAACTTAGAAGTAGAGAGAGAGGAGAGGAATGAGGTAGAATCTTCCCCTTCCCAGTAGGCTCAGGTAAAAGCTAACTGGGACAGCTTCTCCTAGCTTGTGTGTTCTTCCTCATTAATAACTTTTTTCATCTTGAACATTCATGTTATCCCAAAATGTGAGTGACTCAGGGATCCACTTGTGATGCCAGTACCTCCAATGAGGAGTTAATTATTTCAGTAAGGAGGTCTGTGAGAGATCTAGTGAGATCTTCCACCAGTGTTTACGGGATCCTTACAGGAAAGAACCAGTCAGAGATTCCAAATAAGCTAAAATGTGTTTTGTTAAAAAGTTCAGTCATGCACACAAAAGATTCACTCACTCACTCGCACAAGAGCTAGTTGAAGGATAAAGGGAGGAAAATTGTGGGCAATAATTACTGATCCAGAGAGCAGCAAAGAAAGCAGCAATGTGGCTTAGACTGGCACCTAAGGACAGTACTCATTTGGAAATCAGAGTGACAGTGTGGTATTTAGCAAATGAGATACTGCATCTGACTGTCCAAAATGGATGGTTTTTATACCCAAAAACTCTCTTGAGGGCAAGGGTGTGAATGACTCTCTGGAAGAGCAAAGTTGGAATGTGATCAATGGAGTCTGTTAATGGCTGTCATAATAGCTCTGTAGTGGTGGACAGATAAAGGAACAATGGAGGGAAATGTCCAGAACTAGGAAGAAGTGCTGAAACAATCTGTGGTTTGGTGGGAACTTCCCATCACTATTGTATGGTGGCAGAGATGTTACAGCTTAAGCCTATTATCTCTGAAGTTATCTAGTGATTATCCTGACAGTGACCTTGGTTATGCTTAGAATGGATCTTCTGACCAACTTTGCAGCATATAGCCTCAGCCAGTGTTATGACTCTGCCTAGTCTGGCCTTACAGTCATCTTAGGGTCCATTTTGTATCAATGCCAATTAATGTATCTTGCCAATTAAACCATATCAAACCTGAAGTGTGTGTGGGTTGGTAACACACTGACGTGTTACTTGGCTACATGTGTCCAGTTTTTACCTGTTAAATGTTAGAGGGTATGCAATGGATTTTGTTTTGAACCAAGAATGCCTAAG
Organism: Ctenosaura bakeri; assembly: GCA_948474755.1. Taxonomy (NCBI): domain Eukaryota; kingdom Metazoa; phylum Chordata; class Lepidosauria; order Squamata; family Iguanidae; genus Ctenosaura; species Ctenosaura bakeri. The sequence continues at coordinate 656,959 of CAOLHI010000128.1, forward strand.
AGCAAGGAATCAGGTATTAATGGTTCAAAACTGCTTGGTGTAGTGGTTTGAATGCTGGATTAGGATTCTGGAAGAGCAGGGTTTGAATCCCCACTACTTATAGAACCCCACTGGGTGATCCTGGGTAAGTCACACCCTCTCACTCTCCGGCAATGACAGCAATTGCAAACCTCATCTGAATTAATCTTGCCAAGAAAGCCTTATAATAGGGTCAGCATAGATCAGAGCTGACTTGAAGATATCTAACAACAAAGTCAAAACCCCACATGTTAGGTATTTCAGTAAGGGGTGGAGTCAGAAATGCAGTTATACTTCAGGTAATTGAGCTGGGAATATAAGTGTTGAATGGTGTGTTTTGGGGATGGAGGCACCATAAATCCAGAACAAGGAAAAGTAGAAGGAAAAAGGAAAATAATTGGAATTGATTAAAAGTGTACTAAACCATTAAATGCCTCATTATTTTCCAGCTCAGAAAATAATGAAAAGTTCAAGTTGGTTGCTTTAAAACTGGCTAGTTTAGGGATTTACCACACTAAAGTTAGCTCATCATATACAACAGCCATTGTTCAAATGGCATTGCCCTTAATTCTTACTAGAATTTCCATAGAGGTTTGCCTAGGGCCCTGGTTAACAAGAGTTCTTCTAAAAGGCAACTGTGAGAACAGGGCCAGCACTACTATTAGCATAAACCTAAAAGGCTGGGTTTGGAAGGGTTGCTGTGGCCATTTCTTGTGTCTCCTTTGCTGTCTTCCATATTGGAAAACAGAATTGCATTGTCCCGCTTAAACTAATCTGCTGCCCTCTGGCGTTCAGGAGGTCATTATCTTTCTTCTAGTTTTGACAATGATTTTAATTGCTAATCTACTTGGCTTTTGTATATGAAAGGGCCAGTTAATATTCCAGAGGGTACAATTTTGGTCCAGTAGAAATAGGGTAGTACAGCCAGGGCTTACATTATCAAAGGAGCAAACAGGATTGAAATAATAATTGTGATCTTTATTCAAATATAATCAAACAGTGTATGCAACACAGTCACTCAAAGAACTAAAGAAATAAAGGTTGGAGTGGGATAGAGGGATTTTTAAGAATTGTTGGTTTGGGTGATACGACACCTGTCCTGAAGCCTGGGTAGTCTGCAGCAGAGGTTTGGAGGTATGGAGTCTCAGTACGTGGGACTGAGGGGAAGGTTCTCCAAGCAAAGTGGCAGCAAGGTGGGATGGAAGTCGGGAGTGATCCAAAGAAGCTCACAAAGTCAGGGGTTTATATAGGGGAAAATGTAGCCACAGGCTAGTCCGTACTTTGGGAAAACAATGAGTTTCGGGCTGGAGACAAAGCCTCTGAAAGGTCAGAATTTAGCATGATTGAGTTAAGTCCGAATTGACAATAGAGTAGACAGTATGCAAATGCAGAGTGCTTGACAGGTGAGGATTCTTCTAATCAAGCTGCCTGCTTGGGGCAGGGAGTTCTTTGTAAGTAGCGTGCATACATGATAGAGTACATGCCTTTGAGGTCTCCTGAAGCAGTGGGACAGCTATTTCTGGCCAGCCTGTATTGTTTGGAATATTACAGCGATTAGTGGCCATGCCTGTCTGCGAGCTTGTCCGGGGGACCTTGCAGACACGTGGAGAGGGATGGTAGAAGAAAGCCAAATTATTGATATCAAAATGATATCTAACATCCCACAAAGCCGGGCTAGCAACTGCAGTAACAGGGGGAACCAACTCACTTGCTCCAGACCAAACTCTTGCTGCACCTCTAACTTCCCGGGGTGCAGACTAATCACTTGGGTTCTCCTCTGTTGTTCCTTCAAGCGGTAATCTGTGGCATCGGCAACCCTCCGACGAGCAGCCGAAGGTCCATGTCTCCCTGCTCATACATGAACTGGAAAACCTAGACAGTCGCAAATCCCAATAATTCAACAGATCTGCTCTAGTTGGGACTATCAGTAAGATTCAGGCCAATAAGTTAATCAATGAAATGTAAAAATACTTTATGTTTATCAAAACTTTATATAAGTGTCCTTCTAAATTTAAGAAAGTTTAAATGAGGTTATAGCTAAATAGAGAGCCAGCGTGGTGTAGTGATTTGATCATTGGGTAGAACCCTGGAGACCAGAGTTTGATTCCCCATTCAACCATGGAAACCTACTGACTGAGCTTGGACACTCCCAGCTCCAGAAAACCCTATGATAGGTTCACCTTAGGGTCACCGTAAGTCAGAAATGGCTTGAAGGCAAACAACAGCAACAACAACAACATATCTGAATAACTAAATGCAACCAAAGAATGCTAGCAAAGAAAATTGACAGAAAGAGAATCAACTCATTTGAAACAGAAGAACTGGAGGAGAATTCTGTGGATACCATGGACTGCCAAAAAGAAAAAAATAAATGCTTCCAAGAGCAAATCAAACCTGAACTCTCACTAGAAATGAGATTATTATATTTTGGACATATCATGAAATCACATGACTCTTAGAAAAGGCAATAATGCTTGAAAGTAGAAAGTGGAAGTGAGTAGGAAAAGAGGAATGACTCAATCATGGGAGAAGTCATGGTGCTGCACTTGCAAGAAACTGAGCAGAGCTGTTGATGGGCAAAGCTTGTGGATAGTGTCTTATTCATCCAAGTGGCACAAATCAAAATCAGCTTGATGACAAATAACAGCAAACCACTCAACAGCTGGATCATATGACAGAAAAAAAATGAAGTCATGCCCATTGATCCGCCCTTGCTGTCATGTTTTTGACATAGCACCCTACCCCTTGCCTCCCTATCCACACAATGGAGGCAGCAAAGGGGATGCCTGGAACTGGAAATGTTCTGGATGTGCATAGGATCTACCCAAAACCTGGAAGCTTAATTAAGCTGATTTCTCCCTTTCAGAAACAGTAAAGGATGTAATGGTTGGGGCAGGACCCGCTGGTGCAGTTCTGTCCCCCCCTGCATGAAGAGAACCCCCTCAAGTATATGATCATACTCTCTGTTATGATTATCCATTGCAGTAACATATCAGGAAAAACAAAAACAGACATTCTTATTTAAACCACCAGCCTCCAGAAAAAGAATTCACAGACCATGATTATGCTCCCCCTCCACCCAATTAAACACCTCCACCTAGTGTAGATGGCAAAGAGAGTGATCCAAGTAATCTTGCATCAGAGTATAGTGTTCATTGATAAAATTTTATTCATTAGGTAGTTGTTTTATAAAACCCATTAAGTATATTTATTCATTTCTAAAATATCTGCTTCAGGATAGAGAACCCATGAACACTGTCTATTATAGACCCTCAAAAAGCAGAATACATTGCAAGTGAAAGGAAAAGCATGATTAAACACTAAAGACAATGGCAAGAAAAGCCAGTATTAATAATATCACAGACTGCCAGTAAATCTCTGGGTTATAGGTAAAGAAATACATTTCTGCTTTAAAGTGTGTTTTTATATACCCTTGAGTGCCCAAGTAGCTGAACTATCAAGGGAGCTCTACATGATTTAGAAGTTAATCCTTCAAATGGCTAACAATTGAATGCCTTGGCTGTTTGTAGTTTCCTACTGCTGGCTAATTTCATTTTTGTTTCATGTGTTCAGTGGCTGAGCAGTCATTGTTCAAAACCCTGACATTCAGTTGGTAAGGAAGATAATTCAGAAGCCAGATATATGCACACCATTTGTGGCTGGATTTTGGCTAGACCTTGCAGTCATGGAAGATAGAAATATAGATATGGCTGAGATAAGCTTTACACATAAAATGTGAATTTTGGTCTTTTCCTGAGATAAGTGTTTCTGGGTTTGTGTGCATGAATACGTGTGTATATGCTCATGAAAAGTGCTCATGAAAGTTCTGGAACTTGTAGTCCAAAAATGTAATTTTCCCAAATTCTGACACACACACACACACATACAGTAAAAGTGTATCTACATGTTCCAGAGTGCCAGCACTTGAAACCTAGAGACCTAAAATTTTGTGAACATAAGGACATTAAAGATGTACAACTCAGAGTAATTTAGTTTTTAAAACAGACTAAGTACTTTAATTAAAAATCACATGTATACTTCAGTACCACACTGAGCCCCTAAGTAATACTGAGTCACTAGACCACTTAGCCACAGACACAAGGATTTTTATGAGTAGAAAAGCACCTTGATAGTAATGACTCTACTCAAGAGTAAGGCAGAGGCCTATGTAGGGTGGGGCAACTAGGGTATGTGCCCTGGGCGCCAATGCCTAGCGGGTGCAAAAAAGCCAAACCCCATTCCCTGGGCCTGGCCCACCCCCTCCCCCCACCCCTGCCTTGGCCTGAGGTGACAGTGACAGTGGTGGGATAAGCAGCACCTAGGGACACATCTTCCATGCTTGCCCTAGGTGTTGTTGAACCTAAATATGCCACTGGAATAAGGGTCTTCTCAGGATGACAAAGCCTTGTAGTTTGATCCAAAAGCTTAAAACTGCTCTTGAGAGCAGCTATGGATGGCCAAACTACAAAAAAACTTCATTACTGGTCTTGCCAATTCCTTCTGTTACAGTTCAAGCCCGATAGATGTTTCACTTATGTCCCAGGTACAAACCGAGCAACAGGCATCCTGATCCCGTAGACATTGGGTAAAAGATTCTGCTCCGTTGCCCTGCCTCTTGCAGTGCTAGCTTGTGCTCTTGCTAATTCCCCCAACTTATATAATTGAGAGCGCATTTAGGTGTCCTTCCCGGGACCCCCAGAAAACAGGGTAACACCCCCCTTCGCGTTTGGTTGACCGCGAGAGGAGGACCGGCTAGCCGGGTTCCTACAACAATAATTGGGATTTGCATAAGGTTAACTCACCATTGAAGAAATGATTTGATGGGTCTTCCTGAAGCATTCTTCATGTGTTTCTTGAAAACAGCAAGTTTGGACACTGAAGGAGTTAAGGACTAAAGCGGAAGGATTGGCTGTCCCATTCTTCTACCTCATTGGTTGGGCAAGGTGTGTCCTTGAGGCTGCATTCAGCCAGGGCTCTCTCCACTCCCCTCTGATCAAATATTCCATTCCCCCCCCCCCAAGTATGTGAAACTTTTTTCCCCATGGAAATTTTGGAGCCGGGCCTTGCCTTGCCTTTTTTCATTGCGAAAATTTACTTTTCTATACATATTTTTCTAAAGTACTTTCTTTGTCTTCAAATATATGTTTTACTGTAGTTTCTGAAATGTATGCTGTTTTAGTCATGTGCATTTCTGAACTATAAAAATAGCTTTGTGTGGATTTCTTCTCTCTCTGAAATTCATCCAAGGCCTTTCAGTTGTATGGATTTCATTGGCAGGCTTGAGAAATACAAAATGGTTATTTTTGCATAGACATGCAAGCTCAATTAATTTCTCATAGCATCCTCTTATGTCCAAACTTGGAAACTTTATTAATGTCTGGTTGTTTTTATTCAGGCATTTATCCAGTCACATGAGGGATATAAGCATATGGAAGTAAGAGGCCAGGCATGCTAGCATAACATTCTGAGTCTCAATGTGTGTTGGATCCTGCCTTCTCAGTTTCTGATCTCATTGCATTGAGGTTAATGGCTTCTGAATAAGCCATGATTTGGAAGCCAGCTTTGAAGCACTGCTTTGATGTTTGAATTCACGAATCTTTCAACATAAGGGGAAATTATGATTTATCAGGGATGATTGTTTTCCCACGTGTGCAAAGAGAGGAAGAAAGTGCTGGCATGAAAGCGCTCAGTATCCATACATATCCTGATATCGTACCAGGATAAAGAATCATCAAAAGTCCTTTGCGGTGCTTGATTTTGCTGTTGTATGCCATCACATAATTTCTGACTTATGCAAACCCTAAGGCAAACCTATAATAGTTTTTTTGGGGTGGGGGGATAATTTGTTCAGAGAGGGGCTGCCTTCGCCTTCCTCTGAGGCTGAAAGAATGTGACTTGCTGAAGTTCATTCAGTGAGTTTCCATGGCTGAGTGGGGATTTGATACCTGGTCTCCAGAGTTATAATCCAACAGTCAAACCAGTACACCATATTGGTTCTCCTTTGCAATGTACATTGTATCAGATTATTGTATTCCAATGCCATGTAATTTTATTTTAATTCAATTTTTTTTAGATCCTTGAAGGAGGGCTTTATCTCATTTCTACCATTGTCATGGTAGTGGTGAGAAGAATATTTGGAAATATTCCAAAAATTGTCACAAAATGTTTTTCTTGGATGTCAGGAAACCCTGACAAAATTCACATGGGATTGTTTTGCATCTAAAATAGCATTTTATAGGCAGGAAACAGAATATTCTGGTCAGAAAATGTGGTGTCATGTGCATAAATATTATTTTCTGTGCAGAAAATGTTCGGTTTTCTAAACAAAAGAGTGACACACAAATTTTGCACAGAATTAGGTCGCAAACCATAAATAATCATCAAAAACTGTATAGTTTTCAAATATATAAGAAGAAAATGGCTAAAATTACTTTCCTTCTGGAAGAAAATTACCAAATGATTACATCCCTATGTCACAGGCATGTTTGCTGAGGTCATAGCAAAGGGCCTTCTGGGTGTCCGTTCCTAGGCTGAGGAACTCCTTCTGGATCTCATCACTGCTTTCCTTCTACTTGCAGGCCAAGAATGTTTACTTTGGGTGGGATTTTGATCATTAAATGGTCATTGTGGAAAGGTTTTTAATTGGGGGGGGTACTATACTTTCCCCCAATCTGTTATGTTTTAGCTACTTTTAAACTGCTTTAAATCCTGTCTTAATTTATATTGTGAGGTGCCTTGAACTTCACGCTGGGAGAAAAGAGAGGTTTTAAATGAATGAATGAATGAACATTTACTTATAGTTATCCTCTGGAATTTTAATAAGTAGAGTTAGCCTTCCACATTTGCGGATTTTGTCATCTGAAGCTTCGGAAGTGGGGAGTAGGATCCTTCTTACTCCCCTTTCCCAAAACTGGAGACTGTTGTGTCAATAGGCATACAAGGGTCTTCAGCTTCAGAAGTGAGGAATAGGATACTCCTTACTCCACATTAGTGCAGCTTCAAAAGCTTTAGAAGGAAGGATCTTTCCTCTTCTGCTCCATTGCCCAGCACATTTGCTGTTCCCCTCTGAGAAATTCACCCTGTGCTCAAGGAGCAAATCTTGCCTTCTGCTCTTAGGAAAAGTTTTAGAAGGTTCCTCTGATATGCAGCGGGGACAGGCTGCTGAGAAAACCTCAACCCTGCCTCAGGCCTGTTGCTGTTCCCCTCTGAGGAATGCACCCATGCTTTGGGCTTGAGACAGATCCTCATGTGACCAGTAGGTAAAAGAGATGGAATCATTCAGAGTTGTAAGGCTTCTGGATGAATGTGTTATGTAACTGAACCGAAGAAAGCAAGTTGGTCACTAAAAATATACAAGTCACAAGTTGAGTTGAGTCAGTGCATCAATTATTGCCAAGTCAAGTCCTCATTGAGTCTCTGAAGTGACTTAAGTCTGATTTGAGTCAGAATAAATCAACTTTAGTCTACATTGCTGGTAAACACTGCCTCTCAATCTCACTTCAACAACCAGAAGCTGCACCGAGTGAAGGACATCAGGGTGCAAAGGGCCCCTTTCTGACCCCTTCCCACCAGTGAGAGGGCTGGAGATGTCATCCTCCTTGTGCTGCAGTTAGCAGCTGATCAGACTTCCTCTGATTGGCATGGTTGCTGGCTGTTAAAATGGGCTCAGGGGATTGGGCCAGGAGATGTTACTTAGCCACACATCCATAACTAAGTAGTCAATGTCGGGTAACAGCAAATGTATTAAACTCCTGTTTGTAGAGTCTTCTAATAAGAATCAGAAGTTGCTCCAAAAGGGTTTAATTCAATCAGAATCATTCAGATTGAATAATCTGATAATAGGAATGATCTTCTCTTTTGGTTCCACCCTTCCCTTTTCAAAATGATGACAGAGGTATCATCTTTTCCTTTATTTTGCTTAATGTCAACTTTGTCTTGGAACAAGAACAGGCAATACCTTATTCCCAGGTGTGATATTGATTTAATTTTTACAGAAGGATTTGGATGATAGGCCTGTGTGTTAAAGGAAAGAGAAAAGAGGGAAAGAAAACTAAATAAAGCACACAGAAAAGGAGGAGGAAGTGGAACCACTAAGAGAAAAAAAAAGCTAAACAAATAAAGTGCAAACAGAGAGTGACAAGCACACTCAGTCCCTGGATTGGTTATGGATGAGACGACAAGTATATGATGAAATTAATGACCCTCTGTCAACTTTTTAGATCTCACTTTTAAAGAGAATGGACCAAAAATCAATAGCCCCCAAACCACAAGTACTCCAGTGAACCAGTCTTTCATTTATCTTACTGCTGGCACTCATATAGAAAGTGCAGCCAAGCACAGCATAGAACTTTCATTGGTAGTCCTCATTACAAGCAATGTTTGAGCACTCTGAGTAAAGGTCAGAGGTGTGCAGAACTGCCCCTCCAAGATGTACCTATTAGAAAATATCAAGACTTTGGCACACAGCATATCTGTAATCATCATGTTGTTTTTTTAAAAGCATGTCTTGTGACAGATTAGTATTTTCATTTGCCATGCCTCTTGATATGTTTTTTCTTTATTTCTGGTTGTTCGATACCATGGGCAGACAAAGAGGCCATTTCCGCATGAGACTGTTACAGCGTATTATTCCACTTTCAACCTCCTATGGAATCCTGGGCTTTGCAGTTTAGGGAGGGGCTGGATGGCCCCTCCCTAAACTGCAAAGCCCAGGATTCCATAGGATGTTGAAAGTGGAATAATAGCGCTGTAACAGTCTCGTGCAGAAATGGCCAGAGATTCATTTCAACATGAACTGTGAACAATAACACAAAAATGAAAGCAGGTTTTGAAAAAAAGAGATGGACAACCTTTTTTATTTCTACCTTTCTGCATGGTGTTGGCACATAGCCTCAAAAAACTGCCATGAGGTTTTGTAATGATAATGTGAATCTCTGTCAGTCGGTAAGAATCAGTCTGCCACAATCTGAAGATTGCCCAAATCCCTCCTATGTATTGCATGCAAGTTACAGTTTCTCAAGAATTTGCACATCCAGCTAGCATTTTATTTCCTTCCATGTTTTAGCAAGAACCTGTTGCCTTTTCCAGAACACGAATCCTCTCTGCAGCAACAGATATGCAATTTTCATATTAGAATAGGGATGGACATAGTTTCAGTGGGTTTGACAATTGTGACAATAACTATCCATTTTGCATATACCCAAAGACTTGTTGTGAAGCAAAGCAGAACTTGTTTTGAAATTCCACATATTTGCAAGATTTGTGGTGTGGCTCAGAGAAATATAATACACACAAAATCCACGTGTACCTTTTAGAAGCCTGAATAGCTAAAAATGAGTGCAAATTGCAATAATATCCATAATTGTAGTCAATGGGAAATGCACATGTTAGATGTGTACAAAAATGTTCACTTTTAAGAAAAAAAATCTGAAAGCCTTACCATATCTCTGAGAAGAAAAATAAGAAAGTCTCACAGCCTGATAGGAACCAAGGAGGGGGCAAAATGAAGCTGTGAGAAATGCAATGAAATTACAGCTGAAAGATTCTTACATCCCCACAGCAGAAGGATTAAAACACAGATATTCCTGATAGTGTTGTGTTGTTTTTTCTGGTAGCATGTTGCAGAAGTTGTATTGTGTGTATGTGTGTACATATGATGAATTCATCTGACATAGACGCATTCAGATGTACATCTATCAGTACTGGTGTGGAAGTAAACCCCCTCCAACACACACACACAGGAAAATAATAGCTCACATTTTGCAGTGTGTCCTTGTGAATGGACCCAAAATCTTAACTTTTGGTTGGTTGAAGCTGAGGCCTGCAGCTCAGTATGACTGCAATGTAAAGCTGACAAAGATGTTTCCACTGAACATGGTAAATCTCAAAATATTATGTCTCGCCTCTTTCCAGTGGCACCAGTTTGACAATCATTGGTGTTCAAGCTGATAGGCCTGATGGAAACCATCTCTCCCTAACTCCCTGCTCCAAGTTGTTTGACTCATGTCAAACATCTGGTGTATAGATGACTGTTTATTTAAAGAGGTCCAAGAAAGCTCTGGGTCTAATTTGAAATATATGTATGTGATATAACATTGCAGGTAGCTAATAAGTGAAGTTTTCTGGGTATATTTTAGTGAGGAAGACAAATTAATGATTCAAGCACTCTTCTTTGAGTGTGCAGGTACGCTAGGCAATTGATAATACTTCTACTCAAGTGGAGCCTTCCTATTTGCTGAAGAAGGAAACTCCTGAATGCATGCTTATTTGGCTTGTGCTCTGTATTGGCATCTGTGTGCCATGAGGAGCAGAATAACAACATACTTGCCATACTGTGCTATGCCGTGCTATACTGAGGGCTGAACTAGATGTGAGCAGGGCTGACAGTTCAGGACTATCCTGAGACCAAAACCTGATGTCCCCTGTGGATGTTGTGAAGCATCATGTGTTAAGTACTAACAACAGTTGTTCACAGCTTGTCATTCAAACAGAGACACAGCCAAACACAGAGAGAACATATTTTCCTCTTTGGAAATTGAGAGAGAAATCTTAGGTAAAGGGGCTGTTCTACTAGATTAATTGCAGGTTTGAACATAGCTCACTCCTCTTGGAGCCAGCATGGGGTAGTGGTTTGAGCTTTGGACCATGATCTTGGAGCCCAGAGTACAATTCACTGCTTGGCCATGAAAACCCACCAGGTGACCTTGGATGTGTCACTCACTTTCAGCCTCAGAAAACTCTGTGATAAGTTTACCCTAGGGTTGCCCTAAGTCGGAAACAACTTGAAAGCACACAACAACAACTTCTCTCTTGCCTGGAATAGAGTGCCCCAAAACTGGAGAATTTGCACCCTCATCTCCTACCTTGATATGATTCATGAAAACTGGAGACTCAAGGCCAGGCCCTGAGATCTGTGAATCCTAGGTGTGATATTCAATGTATTTTTGCAGTTAACATGCAAATAGCACTGCTATCTTTGCAGTTAACGTGCAAATAGAACCTGTGTGGTGGTGGGGGTAATAATTTGGAATTGTACAGGGCAGGGAGGGAAAAAATTTGTCTTCTGGAGTTGGTATTTGCTTCAAAGTCAATTGGTTTTGATCCCAATAATTATACACTCAATTCAATTCTTAATCTTAACAAGAGTAGAAAAGTGATACAATATTCAGAGGTAGCTGTCTTGGCCATGTAGCAAAACAGAACAAAATCAACAAAAAAGCAGTATCTTTATTGGCAACCAAAATGGAGAAAATATACTATGCAAGCTTTTGAAGTCTCACAGGTTTCTTCATCAGACAAAAATGTTAAAAATCATACAGGAGAAGAAAAGTGGTGATGTTAGGTTCACAGGGCTCCAATTTATCTCATGTTACTTCTATTGTCAGTTAAGATGGTCTGTAGGGATTGTGATGCAGGCAGAAGCTGCTCTCCTTCTTGGTCATGTGGGGATCAGGGACAAAGGGTAATAAAAGACAGGTAATAACATTTCAATAAAATTGACATAATATTTAAATATTTAAATAATACTATTTCAAGAAAATTGAAATAAAACTGAAATTATATATTGAAGTTATAAAATTTTGAAATTATTGAAATTATAAAATTGAAATTATGATCTTGTTCCCAGTTCCCACATGGCCAAGAAGGCTGCAAGTGTGGTTTCCGTGACTGAGTGCGGATTTGAATCCTAGTCTCCGGAATTGTAGTCCAACACTCAAACCGCACTGGCTCACCATGACAACTGCTTGATGATTGAATAACATCAGTGATTGTATTGCATATTGTGAAATATTTAGTTTTGTTCTCCTGGCAAGTGGGGATTTGTTCCAGCACGTTGTACTACAATTCCTTATTTCTAACCGGCTTAGGGAAATAAACAATGGATCTCAAATACCCATGAAGTGAATGGGGTGAGCAATCTTAGACCATTTCTGCACTATACTCCTATAGCGCGATTATTCCACTTTCAACATCCTATGGAATCCTGGGGTTTGCAGTTTAGGGAGGGGCCAGGTGGCCCCTCCCAAAACTGCAAGCCCCAGGATTCCATAGGATGTTGAAAGTGGAGTAATCGCACTATAAGAGTGTAGTGTGGAAATGGCCTTAGCTCCACAGGCTCAACTACCATCGACATTCTTTAACTCTTAGAAGCCAATGTGTTCCTTTTGGATCAACTTGGTTTTCTCTTGCCTTTATTGTCTTTCAGTGTCCAAATGCATAAACTTCTGTATACATGCATAATTGCCACAACAGCTAGAAACTGCTATGTTACTTCTGAGTCGCCCAGTTCCTCTTACAAATTGATAGAAATTCAACCATTCAAGTTTGTATTTGAAGGAATGGTGCATCACTGTTTCTGTTATAGATGTTTTGAAAAATGAGTTTAACTTCCTATATGACTTTCATATGCCAGCTTCACAGATTTTTTAAAAATCATCACTGAACAGTAAAATGATACAGAAACATGTGGAAACGTGGCCTGATACCCTTTATTGTAGCTGAGAAAGCCATGTTAGGTGACAGTGCCTGGGATCCAAGATGCAGCCAAGGTAATTTTTTTTTTAAGTACTACATGTCAAAACATAACCCATACCCAGATTGAAAAGGGGGAAAATGGGGAAGAGAATATGGAGAGCTGTTTTTTGCTTTCTTTCTGTTCACCCCTTTCCCTTCCTTGCCACTCAGACTTTGGAGTGGCCTGACCATCTCAGTATTTCTGTGTCTGTATGCACGCACACATGTGTGTGTGCTAAATGTGGTATGCTTTAAGCACCTGCTAAAGACCCACACCTCTTCCTCCGGGCCTTTTCTGATTTGGTTCTCCACTTTGAGAACTGTGTTTTGAATGACAATTTTTCTTAATGCTTTGCATTTTAATGTTATTTTTTACACAATCTTTTGAGCTTCATTTCTGATATGAAATTAAATGAATAAACTACCGCCACTCACTACTGCTGCTGAGTGGCAAGTTGGGGTAGACAGTGAAAGAAGAAAGGAAAGGCTAATCCAATATACTTCCTCCTCCCTGTCTCCTTGCTCACCTGAGCACAGAACCTCAATGTCCCCAACCTGCAATTTTGAGAAAAGGGAGTCAATAAGCATGAGGCGCGTGTGGTGATTAGTACTGCTAGGACAGTGAAAAGATGAAAGTGACATGAAATGAAATGCAACCCGAATTCCTCTCCAGATACACCCTTAGGCCAAAGACCTTTCCTAGAGCTCACTTTCGTAGGCATTTCATCATATTAAACTTTATATCCTGGAAGCCTTACATAGGTATATATTCTGGCTCATTCTCTTTGGAAAACCCTTTCTATATTCCTCACTGATAACACTGTGCTCCACTGTCTTTTTCTATTTTCTGGCAAGCCTGCCCCCCTTTACCTGCAATATATTTCCACATCAAGGCTGGAGAGCCCCCCTGTTCTGTTGAAAAATTTAGACCCGCTGCTGCAGTAATCAAAAAGACCCATAAAGTGTCCCCGGTTCTAGGAGGTGATGTGGGATGGAAGTGGAATGAGATATAAAAATGAATCATGAGGTGAGACAGTATTGCTCGGGCAATCGCTTTGAAATCTGACTTCTACCAGGGCAGAATGAATGCTTTGGAAATGTTTGTGGGGTCCTAAGGAGACCTGCGAACCTACAGGGAGGACGGCAAGCAGGCAGCTATTACAGCTTGTGCCATACAAAAGCAACTTAAGTGCATTGCAGCACAATTCAAGGTACACAGAATTTCTACCAGATGTGAGCTGCTTTGGCTAAAACCTGGTTTAAAAAGCACCTTCCTTTTAATACAGGAAGCTGTCTGAAGTGTAAAGAATGGCTAAGCAAGTGAGCTGGACACAATTAATCTTGGTTTGTTTCGGCACTACATTTTTAGCTGCTGGAAGTAAAAAAACAAAAAACCCTAAAAAAAAAAACCTTCTTGCTCCTAGCTCATAACCTGAGTGTTAAAACTGATGTCCTTCCCATTAGGGCCTCTAAACTCATTAGCACACAGCAATTTATCCTCTTTTATTTCTTCTCAATTATCCTATCATCCATTGTATCTGGATCTGATTACCCTTTCGCAGAGTCAAACATTATCTTGTAAATCATTTGCTTTAAGTCTAAGCCTGCCATTGCATTGCCCAGGATTTGCTTAGGCAGGTAATAAATCAATTAGCATTAAACTGGTGGCATCATCAATTTTCTTTCCTTGGGACAGGAGTAAAGTGGAGCAGGGGGAGGTGTATAGCAGAACTTTGCTTCATCCAGAGCAAATACCTTCACACTACGCATTTAAAAACTGTACATATGACTATTGATATATATGCGAATGACACAATTAACTAGCTGTGATCATTAATTATTGATACCATTAACATTGATCTTGAGATCAAATGTCATTGGTTGGATCTCTGCTGTATGAAACCTGTGGTGGTCTTTTCCGTGTGTGTGATTTTTGTTTTGTTTTGTTTGGGATTTCCAGGATAGTCCTTGCCTAGGCCACTGTCTTTCTATTGCGATATATTTTTTGAAAGAAAGAAAGAAAGAAAGAAAGAAAGAAAGGAAAGAAAGAAAGGATTGTATATAACAATCTATCATAATTTGATAATTTGTAACTAAAGACATGGACTCTGCCCATTGAAAAGTATTATGACAACGTTGCAATCATGATATTTGACCTACAATGACTGCTTTTATACATACAAATGAATATTTTTATACTTATTAACAATAAGCCAGTGTGTGGAAAATAAGCCCAACGTAAGGGTAAAAGGAGTCAGAACAGGATTTTATCAGAGGTGGCCCCATTAGTGTAGAATTTTCAAGGTTGGACATAGACATAGGTTTGATTCCAACTGTGAAAACTTTTGGGAAGGAATGACAGACATTTCTTTTCTTCTTGTTTTGATTGACTTTGATCTTTCATAATAGTCTTACACCTTTGTATGTGTGAATCTCTTTTTCTTCTTCCTTTATTATTAATTTTTTTTAATTCATCAAAGCAGTAGAAGGAAGGGGGGAATTGGAAGGAGATAATATTGGGGAAAAAGAAGAAGAAACAAACATAAATATCGTAACATATAACCACAAAGTACATAAATAACATACATTACATTACATTCTTCTTAAAGAGTATTAACTATTGAATTTCATGCTAGTTGTTTTCATGCTAAGTACTGTTGTAAGGTTGATTGTACATGTTGCGTGACTGTTGAAGTTGTCTTGTAAGCTTCTGTGAAGGTTCCCTCAAGGTTAAACCACAACTTGGAAGGAGCTGTAAAGGCCAGTACTGAGATCAACTATTGCTTTAATAAAGCCACATCTTCTTTTGTGCGTAGCACTGTGGAAGAGACGGATTAATTAGGGAAGAGATCTGACTGCCCTATTGATTTCTTGTTGGGGCCTTAACTTGGGGACATCCCAAGGGTGTACTTACTATGAGCAGTTCCTGTAACTAGAAAGCAAAGAAAGCAAAAGCTGGCTTTTGTCAAGGTCTTCAGAGATAAGGTCCTTTTGGACAAAGAATGCTGCTTCTGGAGGCCATCAGGCCAAACTGCACTAGCAACGCCCCTCTCCATTTTTTCTATGCAGAATTCTTGTCTTTACTATTGTTTGCTGCTTTTGAGTCTACACTTTGGGGTGTCAAGATGCCCAGAGGTCAGCACTGAAATTTCTGTATTAGGCTAAAATGAAATAATATGTTGAAAGATACCCCCTGAATGTTTTGGTGTTATTTGATAATTTGGGAAAGCACCAGAAAGGATTTTATTTATGAAACAAGCAATAAAATAATCTCAGTAGGTCTATGTAAGACTGCACTGCAAAGCTGTTCTTCGTTCCATAGTGGAAAATACACAAGTACCAATGGGGTGTCTTTAGATTTATTGCTACAAATGGCAAGTGGAATGGAGGGAAGACACAGGCCATTTCCGCACTACACTCTTATAGCGTGATTATTCCACTTTCCACATCCTATGGAATCCCGGGTTTGCAGTTTAGGGAGGGGCCAAAGAAGAAATGGGGTAACCTTTCCTCCCAGCACTACTACTCCAATTTACATTTACTAGTTTCAACAAACTCAGAAATCTTATGATGGTGAGACTCTTAAAAATTAGTGCTGAGTTGTAGAGGTTTGTTAGGCAGCTTTATTAACTTAGGCCATTTCTGCATGGGGCGAACTGGACTTTTGGGCTCCCTGGTCTGGTCCACACTGCTCCGGAGCGGCGCGTGGCTGCCGCTCCATACTCCTCCGGGGACAAAAATGGCGGCTTCTGATTGGTCAAGGGTATCGACCAATCGCTGAAGCTCGCCAGCCTAAAGCCTGACCCCGGCAGATCGTGGGCTCACACCAATGCGAGCCTGCAAATCTGCATAAGGGAGCAGGCTCATAGTGTCATGCTCTGTGCTTTTGAAAGACCTGTTTTTAGCGGTCTTTCAACAGCATGCTGGACACCACTTGGGGTCGTTCCGGAGTGGGCTGGGGTGCAGGTCTATGTTAAGTAGGTCCGACCCAGTCCACTCCCAGGTGTAGACGTCCTCCCTGGAGGACGGTCTGCCCCGTTTTAAAAACCTCATGTGGAAATGGCCTTAGTTAAGTTTTCTTTAGCCATTCATAGCTTTTTTGGCTGTTTAAACAGTGCCATTTGAGGGAGGGGACTCTATTGTACATTGTAAAAAAGAAAATAATGAGCTATTTACAGTTCACATGTCTTGAAATAAATCTGTAGAAAAATAAAATAAAAACTCTCTGAGTAGGAGATCATAGGGAGTCTAAACTGTAAGAAACAAATAACATGTAAGCTTTAAGTACAGAACCTTTGCTGGGACTCTTGGAGGTCATTTGGTTTTTTCCTAAGCATATGACAAATTATTCCCTTGGCACAATAAATGATACACAAGTTCTTTAATTATAATATAGCACTCAATATCTTGAGGCGTTCAAAATGGTGTCTGAGTATCTTACACATTTCATTACAAGTAAAGGTTGAGGAAAATTAAACAGTCACCACAAAAAGCCTGCCATACTGGCCAAGGTTTACTTGGTAATCTATAAATAAAACCTGGACACGAGTAAGCATAAAGGAGGAAACAAGTAAAGGTCTTGTCTAAGAGTGAGGTAAATGCCTTTGAAGAAGGTGAACCATTCTTAAGAACAAAGGAGAGTGTGTTAAACTGCGTGAGGCAAATCTAGCTTAGTATCTTTGACACTGACTCACTGCAACTCTCCTGTGTTTCAGAAAAAAACACATAAAAAACTCTTGGTCCAACTTGCAGATGTGAAGACCTTGCGACCACTGAGCTATGTCTTCTTCTTCTTCTTATGTACCTTTAAGTTATTTCTGACTTATGGTGACCCAAGGGGAACCTATCACACAGTTTTCCTGGCAAGATTTCTTCATAGGAGGTTTGCCATTGCCTTCCTCTGACAGTGAGAGAGTGTGACTTACCAAACCTTGTGAGTTTCCAAGGCTGAGTGGGGATTTGCTCCCTGGCCTCCTGGAATCCTAGCCCAACTCAAAACACTACACCATGCAAGCTCTTAAATTATTATGGCCATTTCCGCGCTACACTCTTATAGCGCGATTATTCCATTTTCAACATCCTATGGAATCCTGGGTTTTGCAGTTTCGGGAGGGGCCAAGTGGCCCCTCCTGAAACTGCAAAGCCCAGGATTCCATAGGATGTTGAAAGTGGTATAATCGCGCTATAAGAGTGTAGTGTGGAAATGACCTATGTCTCCTGTCCTGAAAAGAAATTTAAGACATCATTGGAATGCCTGGGCGATAAATATATGGAACTGACTAAAATAGTTTCCTGTGTCATGGAAAAACCTTTCATTTTCCTTCCTGAATTTTATTTGTTTATATATACGTGTTCATTGCTATTATTATTCTGGAAGATGCAATCAAAGGCCATTTCTCCACTACACTGTTATAGTGCTATTATTCCACTTTCAACCTCCTATAGAGTCCTGGAGTTTGTAGTTTAGGGACTGGCATGTAGAATTTTCAACCAGAGAGCTCTTTGGCCTCTGTAAACTACAAACCCCAGAATTCCACAGGATGTTAGAAGTAGAATAATAGCACTATAACAGTGTAGTGAGGAAATGGCCTAAATCTCACAGTTTGCAATACACAGTGAAATGACTGTGTGTGGATAACCATCGCCTGCATGTCCTTCTCTTGCCACCTTGGGTATCAGGTACTTTAAAAAGGCACGTAGCAATATCATACTCAGGCCATTTCTGCAGGCCGTCATCATCCTGCACTGGGGACGGGAGAAGGACAGGACCTGGACGATGGTTCCGCATGATGTCGTCTAGGTCTGGTCCTTCTCCTGTTTCCAGTTAGTGTGATTGTGTCAAAAATCATTGGCGGGTTTTTCCCATCAGTGACCGGCAATCATGCAGCACTAACCTGGGCCTTCTTCGAATGGCAGTTTACAAACAAAAGGGCCCCTTGAGCATCACGTAAATGTCAGGAGTGGTCTGTATGACGCACTCCCATTTCCGCCACGCTCAAAGCCTGCAAGCGCAGCAAATATACATTTTCTTATTTTCAGCTTTTAGCCGAAAATAAGCTGCGCTTGGAGCCAGGCCTGTCGCACGTCCTCTCCTCAGTGCAACCTACAACTCCCAGGCTGCACTGCAGAAGGAAGGGGTGGGGTGCGGGCGGGGCTCTCACACGAGCAGGAAGGAGCTGTGGAGCCCAAGCAGCAGGGAAGCAGGAGGCTTGCGAGAGCCTGCCTGCCCAGGCTTTTCACACAAGGCCCACACTCCAGCAGCATGAGAAGGTAAGCTGCGGAAAGGGCCCTGGTATGTGGCGGTTCTGGAAGTGCAATGGTTGTACTTCCTGCCCCAGCGCAGCCTGAGA
Organism: Ctenosaura bakeri; assembly: GCA_948474755.1. Lineage (NCBI taxonomy): Eukaryota > Metazoa > Chordata > Lepidosauria > Squamata > Iguanidae > Ctenosaura > Ctenosaura bakeri. The sequence continues at coordinate 675,840 of CAOLHI010000128.1, forward strand.
CAGTACCTGGCTGTGCTGTGGAAGGAAGAGGCGGTGCCATCACACTTTCTCCATTTGTGGAGGCAGCTGGTGTGGAGGAGGTACTCCTGTTGCGCTCCCCTCCCAGCAGAGACAACACAGACCCACACTGGATGTCTCCATCATAAGGCAAGCTGCAGAAAGGGCCTCAGTTTCTCTGCACTGTTTCATTGGTTGCCATTTGTAGGAGTGAAGGGTGACATCACATCATAATATTAGGATATTCCATATGAGTATAATGTCACTGTAATGACATGGGTAAACATGAGAAGAAGGGACAAGTATGTGTATGGGGCATAGAGAAAGTGAGGAAGCAGGAAAGGAGAAATGTAACAGCAGCCCATTCTACAAATTCGTTCTACATCATATTTTATTATTGGAAACATTTTCCATCAGACGCATTGTGAAATGCCATGGATTGATGAACCTGTGGATGGGAAGATAAAAGACTGAATAAAGATTAAACTCGGGTATCAGTGGGCAGGGGTGGAGTGGGTAGATCCAGATCAAATTTTGATAACAACAACAGACCTGGGTTTTGGGGTGTGTTTTTAAAAAAGCTCACTGCTTTTAGCCCTTATTTACTATCAGGCCATCTTGCCACAAGCATGCTTTTTAGTTCTGACAGCTCTGAATTATGACCATTGTGGGATCCTATCTCATTAACTGAAATGGAAGAATAAAACATCAAACAATCATAAAAATCATTTGGCACTGTGAAACCACTTAGGAGCAGCTGTCAAACAGGTTGGAAGATAAAGTTCTAAATAATAATAATAATAAAAAGAAGAGGGGAGAGGGAGGCAGTGTCCTGCCATATGCTCCTTCTGCGTTATAGACTTCTGGATATTATGAAGTGCCTTCATTTATGCAGAATAGGCCAAAGACTCCATATATGATATTGATTATGCCTTAACCCCAATTTAGTAAAGACGTACTCCTCCTTTTCCTAATCAGGTATTGCAGAAGCTGTTTTCTGAAACGCATCCCTAATGCTGGACCATATTTTATCTCTGAAGGTTGTGTGGCAGGAGATAGGGCTTTTGTCTTGCTGGCTTTCATGGCTCAGAGCCCAGTCTGAAGACGGCAAAGCCCCGGTGGAGCTCTTCCTCAGCTGTTTTCATCCGCCAGTTCAAAAACATACATCTTTATCAAGCTGTTATTGTCAGACAACATTAGATAATTAATAGGCCATTTGTCAGCCTCCACAAAAACGTGTTAAAATCCCAAACACAATCAGGATAAATGTAGTTGCCTAATCTCTGTGGGCTCTTCCTCCTCTCTTCTCTCTTGCATTTTGTCACACGGGCATCGCAAGGAGATACTCACTATTAAATAAGACTCATTATTAATCACATCTAATATTAATGAATAAACCACTACACTTCACTGTAGGGTCTCTGTACTTTCAGCCACTTTAGAAACTAACCTAGCCTGTAGTCCTATAATATACATACCTATTTTGGAGTAAGTACCATTTAACTCAGTGATATTTACTTCTGAGTAGATGTGTATGATTTCAGTGTTGGTAGTTTTGTGTGTGAGTTTTGGAGGGGGGGGTGTTCAGATCACAGCAACTTTATTAAAATTATGAAATGCTTTATATGGCTTAATTACTTAATTGAAATCTGTAGTAATATACCATCTCACCCGTAAGATTTGAATAGTCTTATACTCTGCCTGTCACATCATGTAAAGGTGGTTTTGGAAGTGCTTATGGCCTCCGTTGGCTGCTGTCTCCCAAATCAGTTTTATCATGCTGATATTGTCACTGCTAGAAATGCACCCACTGAATATGGGTGGCATTGCACAAAACCCCCACCTTTTTTTTCCAGAAATGCAAAATGCTCTGAAGCCTACTTGTACCATAGAGAGCTGCTGGAGTTGTCACCAATTTTGGCAGCAACGCAAATGGCTACTAGAACTTCATCAGTGATTAACAGTGATGGCAGTGACGTAGCAGTCTGTGGACTACGACACTGGGAGGAGACATTCTAGGGATAGAGTATACTGGACTCTGTGGTATAGGGGACACTCTGGCACCATCTTATACCACAAACAACTGAAACAGTTATCACCAAATTTTGGTATCATCTGTAATATGGCTATGGGAACCTCAGTGATGGTTATAAATTTTCAGTGATGGCCGTGGTGCAGCACCATCTGGGTCAAGAGTTGTCCCAATGAATTTTTTTCTCCCTCTCACCATGCAGCTGTCCACCTGCTTTCCTTCTGTCTTTGGGGCCATTTATAACCACTGCCATGGGAGCCTGCAGATAGTGACAGCTGCTGTCTGTTTAACTTGTTCTTTTTAGCTGTGAGGCATTCTCCTTCTGGGGCACAGCAGGGAGAAAGGAGAAAATGGCAAGAGGTAGCAATATATTTAAATATTTAAAGTAAATAAGGTAATTGATAGGGGCCCTGTTAAGGCCATCAAGTCCAAAGTCTGAAATTATCAACCAGCTTCATTGATTTCAAGTAACTGGTGTGTCTTGTCTTCCCAAGGTAATGGACATTTTTGCACCACCCCTGCTCCTAGCTGATATGTAGACTGAGATGTACAGGAAGCTGAATCATATACCAAAGGTTCTCCAGACAAACAGCCCATTACAGGTCAAAACTCTTCTTAGACTGTAGGCTAGACCATTTCATACTAAAGTTAGAAGGTGCATGATTGAATGGTTCCCCCTTATGACAACAAACACAGAAAACCAGATGTTGTGAAGAGAAGCCCCATAGAATCATACAGTTGGAAGAAACTACAAGGGCCATCTAGTCCAACTCTCTGCCATGCAGGAATACAGCTCAGCCTTTTGTTCTACCATGCTAGTTTTCTATGTATATGGATTATTTTTGTAGGAGATTCTTCAGTCATGCAATCTGAAGAGGAAAGAACTCAGTGTAGGACACATAATTTGAATGAAAAGGTACCAAAATTCAATCAGTGGTGTCTCCATCTAAAAGAAAGCTGCATCTCCCATCTAAAATTGTGGAGAGCTACTGCCAATTGGTGTAGAACTCCCTTCCCTAACCTGGTGACCTCTAGAGCTTCCAATGCACCTGACCACTGACCATGCTGTCTGAGGATGATGGGAACTGTTATCTAACACATCTTGGTGGAGGCACTGTGTTGGATAGAATGAGTGCAGACAGCACTAAGCTAGATGGGCTACCAAGGCAGCTTCCTTTGTACCTCTGTAATACAATTCAAGCTGTTTTACTCAGATGTGATTTGTTTCTGGCTGAGAGCCTCTCAGATTCACCATGAAATTCTGTCTCATCAAGATGAAACCATTCCTTTGGCATTGCTTTGCCCCTTGGACCTATCTCACAGTTTCCCTCAGCACACCCTGACTCTGGACACGAAAGGTTACAAAATGATGATGGAATACAATAGCACATGAGCCAAAGACATAGATCGATGTGCACAGTGCTGTAATAGAATGTCCTCTTCTTCTACAGTGTTGAACTGAACTCTTGGCTTGTACTTTCTTCCTTGGTATGTCAGAAGAATGGCATGTCTATATTTGTACTGCCAACCACCTATTCTTAGGGGTGACCTTACATTTATCTTGGCATTGAGTGTGTACTGCAAATGCTTGTCTTGAGAAAGAGAGTGAGTAAGAATATTTTTGGGAAATAATTCCTATTATCTTTGACTTTGCAAAAGGATGAAATAGAGACTGTTGGAAGTGGGGGAAGAGGGTGGGGAGTAAGAAGAAAATCTTGTCCTTCCTCAAGGAGTACTGAGACGTTATGTTTTCAACTCTTCCTGTCCAAGAAAAGTTTCAAACATCTTTCATTGTGATGAACATTCCTTCTTGCCAGAGGCCTACAAACAAAATCTGCCTGGCTATTCCAGATCAGTATGTGAATTGCAGACACCTTCAAAGCTTCTAGTTGTGTGAATTTGTGTGAACAGAGGAATAACTGGGAATATCCCTGCCAACACTGAGTGCTGCTCATGTAACATCTATCTGTTGTACTAAAGTGATGGTGGGATGGATTTCTAGGATTTCTAGGACCATCATTATTCTTTGCTTTTCAAAAAGAATTATTTCTATCCTGAAAGTGATCTCTTTGCCTCATATGCTTTTGTCTGTGCATCCAGGGTCCATATCTTCTTCATAGGATGCTAAAAAGCAAAGCTGAGCTAAGCCAAACCAAGTACAATTTAAAAAAACAAAACAAAACCCAAGAACTCCAAACTAGGTTTTATCCTTATTTGGAGGTAATTTAAGTTCCTTATTTTGTGACTGAGATCAGACATACACTATTTTCTGAAAGCTCTGGCTAACTTGGGTGTCTTTTACTATATGTAAACCAAATCTTAGGTCCCTATCACACTACAGCCATTTCCTCACCGTACCTCCTCCTATTGTCCTCCCGTCGCAGTCCTAGTAGCCCCTTTGCAGAGAAAGGAGCACAATGCAAACGTTTCCCTCTGCTCCCTCTGTGGAAGGGAGGGCAAATGACATGCTTCTTCTTTCTGCAGCACCTCTTTCCTGTGCTGCGCTGGGGAAGGAAGCACATGATTACGCTTCCGCCCCTTCTGCTTGGCCGCTGGTGACAGGAGCATTGCGTGATAATGGACACTGAACGGATTTTTTTCCATTAAGTGAATATCCTGCAATTGTGACAGGTGGGTGCATGTTGGCAGCAGGACCATGATGATGTTGTGTGAAAGCACAACTTGTGGACCACTGCCAATGCGTCCCCATTGTGTGACAGCAACTCATGCAGAAATGGCCTACACTGTTATAGCACTATGATTCCACTTTAACTGCCCTCGCTGTACTTTTTGGAATTCTGGGGTTTGTAGTTTGGTGAGTCACTGGACATTTAGACTTCTCTGGCTAAGAAGTCTAAATGCCTCTCCCTAACCTGCAAATCCCATAATTCCATGCAATATTGCCATGGCAGTTAAAGGGGAATAATAGCACTATAATAGTGTAGTATGATAAGGCCCTTAGAATTGTACCTGCAATCTATTTTACCAATTGGCTGGTGAGAGTGTGAATCAGTTACTCCACACATCATTCTCAGACACTGATGCACACACACACACAGATTCAAGCAATTATATATATGATCTATCTATCTATCTATCTATCTATCTATCTATCTATCTATCTATCTATCTATCTATCTATGATTTCTGTTAATTCGTTTATAAATGTAATTGTGTGTATGCATAGTTTCCCAAGCAGCCATGTAGAAAGTAAATAAATAGCTCACACACAGTATAACTGCAGAGCTTTGATTGTTTTATCCATGCTGAAGGGTTGATGTTGAATTACATGTAATGGTTGGATTGAAGAATAACCCCTAGCAAACAAAGACTTGAGCTGGAATTCAACTGAAACCAGCATTAGTGGCATTTAAGGGCCCTGGAAAAGAGAAATGTAGTCTAAGGCCCTTTCTGCACAACTCTCTTATAGCGTGATTATTCCACTTTCAACCTCCTAGGGCATCCTGAGGTTTGCAGCTTCGGGAGGGGCCAGTCAGCCCCTCCCAAAGCTGCAAATCCCAGGATTTCCTGGGAGGTTGAAAGTGGAATAATCGCGCTATAAGACTGTTGTGCGGAAAGGATCTAAAGTTGTGTTATGGTCTATGACAATAAGAGCAGTAATATACTTCAATCAAATACACTTCAAAAACATTATTTATGAGCCTGCTCCTATCCCACCTTATGGTCATATCTTGAAATCATTTGGTTAATATATGAACTACAGTTGCATGTACTGTGGTTTTGGAAGCTCTGCAGACCACACATCTTCATCTCAGTCCTGGAAACAGCCAGCTTATTTAATTCAAATCTATCCAGAGATCCCTGCCCCCCCCCGCTACAGTTCATGCCATTGCATGAGGGCATCCCAGCCTCTTATGCCCAGGGAAGATAACCCTAGCTCTGGTCCAAGTTTTGGCCTCCATCCAGCCTGATGTTGCAAATCTTTGTCACACACTTTTCTTTTTGTTTTGATGGAATATGCCCCGCAGTCCAAGCTGCATCTTCCAACAATAATGACCCAGATTTCAGACCCAGTTCCTGAACAAAGGCTGCATTCTAGACAAAATGCAGCGTGTTTAGGCACCATTGATTTCAATGGAAGAATGAAGATTGCATAACATTGTCTAATTTATGACCAGATTTTCAGAGTGAAGACAGATATCAGATGGAAACAGAGCTCATGGCACATTCTCAAGAGCAGTGCTAAGTCTGGCTTTTTCCTGGCTTTGTAACTGAAATGACAGATATGCACATCGGTGAACCAAATATTGGCCCAGCTATTAGTTTTCCAATTATTCCCACAAACCTCTTTTCCCCAAAAAGAAACATTTGGAAGGGGTTTGGTCTTGGTGTGGAAATGCCAATCGAGTTCATTCTTGTAGAATTTTGGTGTGCGTGCATGTGTGTGTGTTTGTGCATGAATGTGAATGTGAATGAATGTGTTTCCAAACTCAGCCCTGGAAGGGAAATCTGTACATTTGGATGAAACGCTAAGTGATGCTCCCAGAACATATTCATTCCTCACAAAATGCCATGCCTGTTTTCACCTGCTGATAGCCAGATCTTTCTCCATCAGATTTGGTCCAGCAGGAGATGTTCTGATCCTCCAAATTGGTTTGGTTTGGACAGCTGAATGCCATTTCAGATCTTGGATTTTAAAATTGTTTTAGTAATGAGGGGAGGGTGAGTCAGGAAGAAGTGAGAGACACAGTTCATTGATTGTACTTCGCAAATAATTAAAAATGACTTCTTAAAAAAAAAGAGAGAGAATGAGATATTAAACTGCTAAAAGATGGACACTTGTTGTGAATCCCATATTAGTTCTGGGCAGTAAGACCAGCAACAATGTTGAATCAGGCCAAGTTGAAAAAGAGTGATCAGCCCAAGGCAATCCAGTGCATTTCATATCTTAGCGAGGAATTGCCCAAGTTCCAGCCCAGCACTCTAACCAGTACACCACATTAGGAACAAAGCAGAGCACAGGTCTGATGACTCTGAGTTTAAAACACATAGAATCATAGAGTTGGAAGAGACCACAATGACCATTGAGTCCAACTCCCTGCCATGTAGGAACAAACACTCAAAGCACTCCCAGCAAATGGCCATCCAGCCTCTGCTTAAAAACTTCCAAAGAAGGACACTCCACCACACTCTGAGGCAGTATATTCCACTGTTGAAGAGCCCTGACCTTCAGGAAGTTCTTCCTGGGATTTAGGTGGAATCTCTTTTCCTGTAGATTGAATCCATTGCTCCTTGTTGTAGTCTTTGGAGCAGTGGAAAACAAGCCTGCTTCCTCCTCAACATGACATCCCTTCAAATATTTAAACATGGCTATCATGTCCCCTCTTAACCTTCTCTTCTGCAGACTAAACACACTCAGCTCCCTAAGCTGCTCCACATAGGGCATGGCTTCCAGACCCAAAAGTAGAATTTAGGTAATGTGAATGTAAAAGGGAAGGGAAGGCTAGACAGTCAGCTGTATGTTGAAGAATGTTATAAGTCTGAATTTCATGCATCATATAGCAGGATAGTCTAGATTGCCTACAACTGTACTGCTCGAAATGGTGGCCTCTGGATCAGTGTTGGTCCCCAAGCTGTTAGCTGTTTGTCCCAGGAGACTAAGAAACAATTGTAGCCAATTGGCCAAAATATGGTACTAGTCCCTAGCATATGCCAACTGGCATGGAGTGGTTTGAGCATCAGACAATGACGCTGGAGGCCAGGATTTAAATCTCCACTTGGCCATGAAAACATACTGAGTGACTATGGGCAAGTCACACTCTCTCAGCCTCTCACACTCTCTCAGCAAAGGTGAACTACCTGGAAGAAATCATGGTATGAAAAACCCCATGATAGGTTCTCCTTAGGATCTCTGTAAGTCGGAAATGACTTGAGGGCACACAACAACAACAGCACTAGCATATTTTGTGTGTACGGGGGAATAGCTTGTCTCTTATATCAGACAATTTAAGAGGCGCTGGTGTTTAAGACATCCTCCAAGTTTTGTGATTCTAAAGCCTTCAGAAAGATGGTGGCTTGCTTAGAAAAGAAAAGCAATTCCAGCTGAATTCTAAAGTAAGGCGTGCTCCCATTCATTTATTTACATCACTTTAATCAAACTCTCCATGTGAGCATCTGTCTTCATCAGACTCTGGGTGAAAAAAAAAAATCTCCAAAAGTGAAGCGAGCTGTAATTCAGTGAATCTCATTCTGTACATTTGTCAGCCAACGCATGGAAATTGTGTGGACTGTGCTGTATAAAAATGGCAGTATGGATTGGCCCTGGTAGGTCTCTATGTAGATGAAAATAAACATTTCCTTCCTGGGACATAACGTTCCTTCTTCTGTTAGCACCCTTGCTGTCATTTTCCCTTGTGGAGAAGATGTAGGCTTGCTGTTGTCTAAAGAGAGAAGGGGAAAAAACTACTTTCCCTCCTCCCCTTGGGGATGTTAATTTCAAGGCTGACTGATTTCAAGACACCAGGCCTTGCTGGAGGTATCACTCAAGACTTGCCTGCTGGCAGCAGGGGGCCATTTGTCTCACCTGTAGGCTACATGGCCTCAGGAAGGCGGGGAGAACTTTCTGAAAGCTTTGGAATCTGCACCTGCTCTGCCTGTCTGTGTTTATCTTTTAATCCTCAACCTGGTTTTCTTATATGAGTATTTTCAAAGGAAAAAAAAGAAAAAGAAAAAGAAAGGGAAAAGAAAATAAACTGTAGATTTCCGGCCAAACTCCACAAAAAGGATCAGGCTTAAGTGGTTAAGTGCGTTGAGGCAAGTGTTTTGAACATGACTCAGAGCTTAAAAATAATGTTTGCATTGGCTTGGGCCGGGTAAATATACAATGCAGATACAAACCAGACACGCTGTCTAAAGAGCAAAACACTATTTTGAGTAGAAGGATTCCGTTCCCCTCATGATTTTGTCCAAAGGATGAGGCATCTTTTGCAGGGGAGTTTCAAAAACGTGGGGGGTGAATGGGTTTAAAAACGACGACGCTGAACAGTTCTACTCCCTGCATTGCTCAATGCCTTAGAGAATCTTGGAGAGACAAACTTCATTGCCTGTCTCTGTAGCCTGTAATGGGGCCGCATCCTGGGCAGGGACAGTATCAATTAATCTTCTGTCATCCCACTTTTCACTTGCTTTTAAAATGTCCCAGTTTCTCTCTATTCCTTCCACTTTCCACCTCAGCTTACTTCAGTTGCTCCAAATTAAGTTCAAAGAGCAAAAGCAGTTTCCACTCAATTCGTTCAGTGGAGTGAGGAGAAAAGAGGCAAGAGTGTGGTCTTGCTCTTCCCAGTAGGTTCAGGCAAAATCAAGCTGGTGCACCCTCTCTTAACTTGTCTGGTCTTCTTCATTAATAACATTTACCTCCTTGACCGCACTCTTTTGTTGCTTGGTTACATGTTTCGTAGTTTTCGTCTGTGAAATGTCAGGGGGCATGCAATCATTCAGTCAATGTGTTATGGGATGGGTTATAGTCACACCCACACTTAAACATCTATAGAATCTCTGCCCATTGACTCCACATATTAGATCTGTTCTTTACTCTGCCTCCAGGCCCAGAGAACTTTGCCCCAGGTTCTGACCATGTGCCATAAATTCTCCAGATGCATAGTGCAATAAGCTGGGACTGTTTTGTCCCCCAGCAGGTGAAGGTGGTACAGGACATTATGTGATATATTTCTGAATCTTTACAGTATTTTATTATGCCTTAATCAGTGATGAAGCATTCTACCTTTTCCTCTTCAGTTTTTCAGATCCTTGCTTTTTGGTTCTTCCAGTCAGCAATATGTAAAGTTGCACTGCAGCTGGAATACAAACTATTCTAAAGATGTCATTACATCTGCTTGATTTCTGAGATACATTACCTGGTGAATGGACAATCTCAGAAACATGAGAAAAATACTATTCAGTGAAGGTTCACCCTCCTTTGCTTAGTAAAAAGGAGAGGAAGAAGAGGACTTGTTGGTTCACGGACAGGGAATTTTGTGGTATATGGCCGTGGTTTTGGACATTATACTGCACCTTTTTTTTTTGCATTTTATATATGAGGTACTTAATACTGGAACACTCCCTCAGTGAAGTGTTCCACTGTTGAATTAGACCATAGCCTCCAACATTTCACTGATGGAAACTAGGTCAGGTATGCCTGAGCAACATCAGAGTGTGTTTAAAAGAGATAGGCAACAAAGGGGCAGAATTATTGATGAAGAAAGACGCACAAAACTAATACTTGAATCAGAGAAACCCTGAAATTTATGTACTCAGTTTATAGAAACCTTTAAAAAAATTAAAAACCCCAATAAACTGACTGGGAAGGGTAAGACTCCACCTCCTTCTGTCCCTCCTGTTGTGCTAATTGTGTGCAAACTACTTTTCCACTTTGAATGCAGTTTGCAGCCACTGAAATAAGCAAGGATGAAGATGGAAAGTGGGAGGAGAGAGAAACCGGTACGTGGCCATTTCCACACTAGACTGTTATAGTGCTATTATTCCACTTTCAACATCTTATGGAATTCTGGGGTTTGCAGTTTAGGAAGGAGCCTTTAAGTTACCCTTCCTTTAATTTACCTTTAAGCCCCCCCCAAACTGCAAATCCCAGGATTCCATAGGATGTTGAAAGTGGAATAATAGCACTATAACCATCTAGTGCGGAAATGGTTCATTTTAAAAGCAACTGAGGAAGGAGGAGAGCAGAGGATTAATGGGGCTGTCCCTGCCAAACCAGGACAGTTGGAAGGCATGTTGGATTGACAGCTGGGCTAACTTAAATCAGTTTGAGTATTTGATGCTGGGAGTTCTTAACACCTCATTTTCACAACCAAACTGACATACTGGGAGAGGAAGGGAAGAAAGACTAATTCATATGTAGAAATCTAAGCATGTGCCATAATGACATGCAATCAGTTAATTTACTGATTTCATTTATATCCTATTCCCCTTTCTGCCCATGAATTTACATCAGAGTACTTAAGGGTTCTCCCATGTAGACACTGAACAGACCCAGTAAGATTTAGCTTCATTGAGAGTTGTTCAGCTATATATCATATGCCTCCAGACTGTTCAGCTTATGCAATGACTACTGTACTGCTGTATTCACTGAGCAAGTAGCATATTAAATGAGCTCTGAGTTGGGAAATAGATGTGCGATCAATCAGTGGCATAACTGCTCACTACCAGCAGATTTCTCCATAGGTCCACCAGTCAACCTACACTCTACGTGTGCCAAATTTGCTTATAAGAATTCTTGCTTTTCTGTTGAAATTGGTTGTATCAAAATGGCTTAAATTGCAAACGTGCTATCTCAAGAAGGTTGCAAACTATAACCATAGTGTGCTATCCATCAATGGTGTCTCCTGTGCAAGTCTGTTTGGAAGGAATGGATAATATGGGGCTGTTCTATAGTCTGCATCACTATCATTCATTTGGAAGGGGCTTAGACAGCCTTTCAAAGCCCAATGCCCACAGTTGGCTCCAATGTCCATCAGTAATGGTCTTCCCAGTAATTCCCTGTAAACTTGAAAAGGAACTTGAGTAAGGAAAGAACAATTTTAGGATATGTGAGACCTGGCCTGGAGGAGGGGGGAGGGAAGTCTCTAGCCAGTTGAAAACAAAAAATAGTCTTAAACAACAACCAAAAATGTGTATTAGATTGATTGATTATTGTATTCTAATCCATATTAGAGCTTTAAGTCTTTAGGTGTGGCTCTTTAGTTCTAACATCTCATAAATTATGGCTATAATGAAGCAGTCATTTATCCTGAGCTGATGATAAATGGCTTGCCCTAGGAGAAACTAAAGAATAGGAAAGTAGATCATTTTCATATTTGGTGAAAACAATATTAAGTACCCGGGCCTCTGTGATTGCCCTAATAAATGAATAATCTGAGGTGAGGGGCTTGGCAGTCAGGGTAAAAAATAACCTGAGCTTTCTCAGTCATTTGTCAGGCTTTGCTATGACAGCATGCATTATGGGTAAATGAGCAATCAGTAAGAACTATGTTATGGCTGGGATGTTTTGGAAGAATTTATCATATGCATTGCTCAGTACCTTTAAGACCTTAAGGCTTAATAGCTATAGTGCATGACGGCAAGTGAACACAGTTCCTATTTACCATCACACGCTTCATTTCCACCAGATCCCCTTCTTTCTAAACTTAACATATAGAGTTTAAAAAAATATTATTAGTATTATGACCTTCCATTAGTATTGTTTCTCGGATAACTGTTTTCTTCACACATTATGTTTTAAAAGCCTGTTAATTATGGTGTGTCTAGAAAGAGTGATCAGAATCGGTTGAGAAAGTTCCAAGGCTCAGGTAGCAGCAATGTAGGAGTGTCGAAAATGTGCAGCTTTTATAGACCAATTGTGCATTAGGAAATCAATATACTCTGCAACTGGGATCCTATTGGTTCATCCCAATTACAGTAGGCCCATTCAATCAGTTGTTGAATTGTGTGTCAACACATAGAGAAATCCCACTGATTCAATGAATCTGTTGAAGTCAGGACTAGACTAACAACAGTATTCAAGCTTGCGCATGTCGATAAAAATTTAGTATTGGAGATACTTGAATTCTAATCCAAGGTCACTGGATGACATTGGGCCTGTTGTTGTTGTTGTTGTTGTTGTTGTTGTTGTTGTTGTTGTTTTTGTGCCTTCAAGTCATTTCCTCTTTATGGCAATCCTAAGGAGAACCTATCATGGGGTTTTCTGGGGGCTGAGAATGTGACACTGGAAGACAAAGGTTTGAATCCCCACTCAGTTATGGAAACCTACTGGCTGTCTTTGGGCAAGTTACATTCTCTCAGCCTCAGCGGAAGCAATGACAAACTCCTTCTGAACAAATCTTATCAAGAAAACTTTATGATAGGATCAACTTAGGGTCATCACAACTCAGAAATAACTTGAAAGGACACAACAACTCCAGGAAGACCTTTTGACATTCATAGAACCTGGAGGGATATGAACAGGATAAAACACTTTTAAGCAGTAATGAGAATTAATGAGACTGAATCTTTCATTTTCTATGTGACAAAGATGGCTCCTGTTGAAATCCATAATTTGTTTTATTTGTGTGAATTATATTAGGCTATGCTTGAGCATAACTTGCTGTAGTGTGCCCAGTGCCACATGACCTCTTTGTCAACTTCAGTGAGAAGAAACTTGTGTGTATTTAATATATCATACTGTTGTCCTTGCTCCATAGCAGGATACAAAATGTAATTTAGGATTGGCCCTAAAAGTATGTTGTTAACCCAGACTCATTCATATCAACCACTATCTGCAACTTGTTTCAATTTTAGGCCATTTCTGCACTACACTCTTATAGCGCAATTATTCCACTTTCAACATCCTATGGAATCCTGGGGCTTGCAGATGTTGAAAGTGGAATAATCGTGTTATAAGAGTGTAGTGTGGAAATGGCCCTAAAAGAGGTTTAGGGTTATTTTCCAGCTATTTGGAGTTTTCTTAGGTTCAGAGGTCTTGGTTAGATGTATTAATTGCCAAACATTTCATAGGCTTGGAAAGCCAAAGTTTTACCTGACCTTGGAATCTGATTAGCTCATTGCTTGTCCTAGCAGTGCGTGAAAGAATGTAAAGGAACAGGAGAAGGACAGTGAACCTGGAAAGGACTGAGGCTATTTGGCAGCCATTTTTAAAGTGTTTTCCTAACTAAAAGCTGGCACTTATTTTCAATCAACTTGCTGCTCTTGGACAATTACTCCTTGTCCTTTTTCTCTTCTCTTTTGTCTTTTCCACTGTTTTAATGTCTTGGTGGTCTGTTAAAAACTACTGGTCATGCATACAAATTCCTCTTCAGACATTTAAACTCAACATCTGGACATCAGGAAACAGTCTAGCCCAGCTGTATAATGCTGGAAGTTGAAGCCATCATAACAGGGATCCCCTTAAGGCATACAAGGAACATGTAAAGATGCTAGATCAGAGCTTAGAAAAAATACTTTTTAGACTACCACTCCTGGAATCTCTCAGATGCCATGACCACTGATGAAGAGGCCAGATGTTTAATAGAGCCGTGTCATCTTATGAAACCCTTATGAAACCTGAAAGTTTAAAGCCAGTGTTACAATTTACATCTTTCTGTGTCTTGTAACAATTTGATCACACACCCATAGCTAGGTAACTGTAGTTAAATGCCTGGAATTTGAATATTATATTCAATGCATCTGAAGAAGTCTGAGGAGAAAGGCAGGAAGGATATCAATACAGACAAAAATCCTGCATCAGAGGCTCTGATGCGTAACTTGATGATGACAGAGCTATATCGTTGACATGATATGCAGCCATGGTAGGGAATTGTGATGATGCATACTGGGATACTGCACAGAATATTCCATCACACAACAGGGGCTCCCATTACACAATGGGGCATGTTGTACATTGGGACATGTTATGCAACAAGACTTGTTGCACAACAGGACACCTTGTGCATTGGGGCACGTCCACAAGACATGTTGCACAATGACCATGCTGCTAGTTGGCTTTTGCAATGATCCCAAAGGCATAAGTATGTCTCTATTCCCCTCTTGACCACATGAGCATCACACAACAGTGCAATCATTTTTTCATGATCATAATTTAGCTTACAAAGATGTAGTGTCCCAATAGGATGCCACTCCCCCCCTGCAAAATTGATAGAAAATGAAATTTAAATTCATGAATTTAAGCTATAATGAATCATTTAGTGTTAAATGTGCCACTGGATTTTTCTCCCTCTTTTCTTAAAACCAACCAACCAACCAAACAAATAAAATAGGCTCATAGAGTTAAGACAAGATGGACGCAGACCAGTTTCTTTTAATGTGCCTCTCCCAGTTGTGTGAAGCGATGGTAATAGAAAATAACACTGGAAAGAGTATTCACCTCTATTCATTTCTCAGGGGAAGAAAAAGAGTTTCATGGATATGAGGGTTATCTGGTTGCAATATATGTCACCCCATTGACTGCTGGGGTTAATTTGGCTGATCTGGCTGGCTAGACAGATGTTCCCTTCCTCCCTCACTGCTCCACATGCATCCTGCTGAACCACCAAACAAACTAAAAAAGAAAAAGAAAAAAAGGGAGAGGTGTTTTCATGACACTCAGAATATGTAGTCAAGAAGAATAACAGAGATGAGAGTATTGTGTAATTTTGCCCAGAATTCACACATCCCAGAAGTGGTTTGAGAAATTATTTTGGATTTCTGCATTCAGAAATGTTTTGGAAAATGCATGTTTTTGTGCAAAATGGGGCTTTGGATGCAGAAAATACTGGTTCCACACACACGTACTTTTTAATATGACTGCTCCCAGACAGTGTATTTGCACTAAAAATACCAAAAATGGTGTTTTGTACTAAAAACATTTTAGTAGGAAAAAAGATAATTCTGGAAACTGAGTGTGCAAATGTTTATTTCTATAATGTAGAGGCAACTGTGAAGGAAAAAGTGAACACAGAATGCTCTGTACTCCTGTATTATATCTCTTTATAGTTCCGCTTCAGTTTTACTATTGATGGGTGCAGAGCTAAGCAAAGTGTAAGGACTCATCCAGAAGGGGAAAAATAATTATCTGGAAGTACCAAGAGTTTCCAGTTCTTTTTGTTCTGATTTTATCTGCATATTCCCAAGTTTGCATCCAAACTCTTCCTCCGCTTCCCTTGTGTTCCTCCTTATCCCCCTGCCACTGATTATGTGTTACATCTAGACTCGTGCGACATTTTGGAAATTGATTTTCAGCAATTTCCACTAAGACTTCTTTATTATTATTCTGGAGTTATCGTACAAGTGCTTCAGCCATATAACACTAATTGAACATTAGCATCATTTTGTTTTGGTGCAAGCATTGGTCTTTCCCTCTCTTGATCTTTGTTGAATTTGTGCCCTGGAAACAATAGGTATATTTACTGGCAGCTTAGTTAGTTCTTAGATAATACAAACAGACAGCCAAGCAGAGATACATTTCATTTTGGAAAACACTGACTTCATTTAAACTGATCTAAAACATAGGAATGAAAAGTCCTTGGTAGTGCCAGGAGTTCGCAGGGCATACTTCACAATAAAGAAAACACCATGTAGATCTCCAAAATAAAATTGGTTTGTACAGGCACAAAATACAGGACTTTTGGAGGCATTTCTCTTGTTTGGAGGGGCTCTGATATAGGTGACTGTTTTGCTTTTAAGCTTAGCCCCTTGCTATTATATTTATGATTGGGAAAGGCTCACATGGTTTGCTGCTATCATAGTTTGGTGTGTTTAATAATGCAGGACTATGACTGCCAATGAATACCAGGTGCTGTAGGCTATATTTCAGGGGAAGGAACTTGCAAAACCCCCTCTGCGTACTCCTTGCCTATGGAAGGGTTACCATAAGTTGCCAGGCAATTTGAAGGCACACGCATACATGTTTATCTATTCAGAAGTAAATCCCAGTAAGTTTTTTTTAAATTGTTTTCATTATCATTTTACCTACACACACACAAAAGGAAAACACAATAAGCATATACAAAACCTAAATAACATATAAACAAAAGACATTTAACATATACCACATTAACTATATTTACAATATAAATTATTTACATAGAAGATGTGGACTTCCTCCTTTAACAGTTTTTTAAACAAACATTTGTATCCGATCTTTAGTTAAAAGAAAGAAAGAAAAGGATAAAGAAAAAAATTCATATCTATTCATACTCAAAAATCATCTATTAAATTCTATATATACATATAAACGTCTTCCCAAGCACACCAACATACCATATTTGCCGGTGTATAAGATGCACCAGCATATAAGACACACCCCATTTATACAATGGCAAATACTATTTGCCAACGTATAAAATGCACTGGCGTATAAGATGCACCCCATTTTGTATTTTTCAGGAAAAAAAGTGAGTCTTATCTGCCAGCAAATAGGCTATCTCTAATTATCTCATTTCCTAAGGCAAAAGGGAGGCGTTAGATTAAATCCAAATTCAACATTATTGCGGAGCTAGCATATATTTATGAAGTGAAGTCTATGGAGTCCCAGTAAATTTAGTAGGTCTTACTACCAGGTAAACTAGGCATACAATTATACAGTTGGATGGGGGGCGTTGTTAGGAACATTGCTTCCTAAGCCTAGCTGAGTTTGTACCACAGGAGGTAGAAAATAAAGAGCCAGCAAGGTGTAGTGGTTTGAATGACAATGGCTCTGGAGACCAGGGTTTGAATCCCCACTCAGCCATGGAAACCCAGTGCAAATCATGCTCTCTTATCCTCAGAGGAACACAAAGGAAAAACCACTCTGAACAAATCTTGCCAAGAAAACCCCATGACGGGTTCACCTTAGGGTTGCTGTAAGTCAGAAATGACTTGAAGGAACATAACAACAACAACAGATAGAAGGTGACTCCCCTTCACTTGACCTTGGTGTGTATTTTCCTTTTGTTATTGTTTTCTTCCTTTGTTGTATTGTTACACTTTCTTTGAAGATGCATGCCCAGTGGAGCCAAAGCCATATATGATTCTCCCTTGACTCCCTTTTAATGCAGATAAAACCTCACTAGTAAGGCAATTACTGTCTGGTAAGGATCTTTATGGCCATTTCCACACTGGACTGTTACGGTGCTATTATTCCACTTTCAACATCCTATGGAATCCTGGGGTTTGCAGTTTAGGGTCCCTCTCTAAACTGCAAACCTCAGGATTCCATAGGATGTTGAAAGTGGAATAATAGCCCTGTTAACTGTCTAGTGTGGAAATGGCCTATGAGTAGTCCTCCCTTTCTATATCCATAGAGGGGATACTCTTCTGTGTCCTGTGCTCCCACCCAGATATCATCACAGAAATCATGTTTTTACAATGGAATCATAGGAATCATAGGTTTGTACAATGGGACAGGAATCATAGGTTTGTAACAATGGGGCTTAAGATAGTTTTTATTAGCTTTTCTGATTGTTTTCAGTAAGACTAAATCACTGCTAACTTTCGTTGAGCCAGAGATTTAATTTAGAAATATATATTGCTTTGGCAGTCTCTCCTGTGTGCTAACTATAAATCTGCCCCTTGAAATAATTGCTGCTCTAAAGTGCACACAATTGGCGCAAGACTCTTGGGGTTGGAGCAACACTTGCTCAGGGTTAGAGGGAACCCAGTGAAAGCAGTGGGATTTAGATCAGTGATGAATAATGTGTCTCGTTGATTTCAGTCCATCTTCTCTAAGCATGACTAAATCAAGATCCAAGCCCAATCCTACACCTTATGATTTGGTAGGAAATACTGTTGAACTCAGTGAAATAGGATTGCATAGTTCAGCTACAAGCTTAAAATATTTTTGCAGGAGCAAGTCCCATTGAAATCAGTGGTGCCAGTCAACAAGAGAACATTGTTAGAATTAAACAGAAGAAGAAGAACACTTCTTTCATTCATGCAGTTTTTAAAAATAAAAATAATTAAAAATAATTAAATGCTTAAAATTAATTTTAAGAATGGGATATGAACAACAGCAATAGTCTTTTTTCCCCTCTCTGTATATCTCTTATTTGAACAGAAATTTCCTCAGATGTCTTGATCATGCTTGTGAAATGCAATCTCTCTGCTTTATTTATTTATTTTTTGATAATGAAAGCAGTATTACAAGGAGTAACCTAACTTGAAAACAGATTCTGATTAAGAATATTAGGTTATGAGTGTAGCATTCATGCCCCTTAATTGTTTGTATTGATCACAAACAAATTCATTGAAAGAGAGAGTGGGGGTGAGGAGGTCTGATTATACAAACAATTCCCCATATCATCCAGAGGCAAAATTTCTCAGCTTGACAGGACTCTCCCTTTGACAGTTCTCCTAAGGTAGGTTATTTTGGAGAAAACATATGTTTCCATTTTCTCTCCCTCTGCTTCCCTTTTAGTCCCCAGGCTCCACAAGGGTCACAGCAACATTAAGGCTTTTGTCAGTGTGATTAATAGCTCTTTAGATCATCTTTAATTCACTCACTAATGACTGAGGGTCTTTCTGTTCTCGAAGTAATCGGGTGATGTATGAGCCGATAGTACACCTTGTGGCAGAGGTGAAAATCATTCAGGCAATGCAAATATTGTCACGGGGACAAATGTTTTCCCTGTTAATAAAAATTAATGAATTTTACCCAGAAGCTAGTTACAAAAGCAATGGCGAAAGAAATCCAAGGCTTGTGGGGAGGATTTTTGGGTGGGGGGAGGCAGAGCACCCTGTCTTCATTTTACGGAGTCATTTGTTTTGACTTGCGAAATATGTAAGTCTAGGTATCCTTATCATTTCTACATCTGCATAATAGATAAGACAGTGGCAGGTTAATTAAATTATACAAATAAATTGCATTGTGACCAAATCTGTCTTTCAGTTGTATAGCCTGCTTGCTTGTTTGCTCCCTTTTACATCATTATTTTTTCTTGGTGCAGGAGCAAAATACAGATATCTCTCCAATAGCAAACCGACTCCGGCTTAATGCTGGTATTGGTTGGTGCATGAAACTGAGAAATATTGGCCATCAAGCTATTATAAGTGCAAAATGATGTAATGAAATTTATATCTGAAGAAAAAAAAGAACAACTTTGCCCTGTATATGACAAAGAGAAGATCAGATTGGGTTACAAAGTCATGAAATATAATTGTAAGTGAAGGAAAGCAAATGTCACACTATGTTTATCCAATATGTAATATTTAAAAAAGTCCAAGGGGTCGCAATAAGGGCCTGTCTAGTCCGAGGATGGGAAAACCCCTTGGTTATCATCGTCCCTAGGTAGCATGCCCAATGATTGGGGATAATGTATGTTGTAATCTGACATCTGGAGGGCCACAAGTTTCCCAGCCTTGATTGTAGCCCATCCTTCTGTTTGCACCAGTGGTAAAACCAACTAATGGTCTGTCTATAGGAAATCTCTAATACTCCAAGTAAAGCTTGGAAAAGTTCTCTTTTGGACTTCAGTTCCTAGAATCCATGCCTATTATTGCTGGAAACACAGCTGTCCAGTAAGTTTGGAAAGGTGTGTGCTTCTTGTTTACTGATTCTATATTCACTGAGGCTAAAGCTGCCATTCTTTTTGATAGTTTCTGACTCTTTCTTCTGATGACAAAGCCATTGTCTCAGTGGAATATACATTTCTGAAACGCTTCCCAGGCCCAAGCCTATCATTTACATCTCAGCATAAGCACACTGCAAACTTTTAAAAGACATAATTTACCTCTCTCTGCAGTGCTTATCTACAAACGAACATATTACAGGGGGGCATGGGTAAAGCTCCACTTGTTACTATTATTTCTGGTAGGCACCCAAGGAGAGTAGCTAATTTGTTCCTCATTAATGCCAAGGACATTTTTTTAAAAATAAAAAAGGGGGGACTGAATTATGCATTTATTTCCACTGCGCTTCCATAGCAGGGCATCGTCTTCCCATCTTTCTCATGCATAACTCCCCGAACCTTTGCTGTGTGTTTCATGTGATAGCATAGGGTGAATTAATGTGGCTTTAAAAAGAAGGAAAGAGAGAGAGATGAATTAGTGGTGAATCTTAAATACAAGCAGAAAATTACATGCCTCTCCCCTGCTGCAAAACAGGATGGACACTTGTCTCCAATCTTTGTGACATGTCCATGGTATCTCTTCTACAATTAATTTCACAGAGACTCTGACTAAAACCATTTGAACTCTGAAGGCATATGAAACTTAATTCTTTCAAATTCGTAAAGCAATGTCAGATGTTGAAACACAGATAGATTCCCTTATTTGATTACTAGAGCCATTTCTGCACTAGACTGTTATTAGCACTATTGTTCCATAGCACTAGACTGTTATAGCACTATTCTACTTTCAACATCCTATGGATGTTCCACTTTCAACATTCTATTCTAAGAATGTCTAGGTCTTCCAGTGTGACTCTATGGTCCATTTCTGGCAGATGTGGACTATAGAATTGTGCTGGAGGACCTAGAGATTGCTAGAGAGAATACATTGTTTCCATGGTAGGGACAAATAAGAGTAAGATTTTTTAAAAGATAAAATAAAATAATCCATGAATTATCAAATATGCGAGTGGTGAACCCATGAAAGTGGAGGGACCACTGTACCTGCAGATGTATGCCCACTTATAAAGACATAAGACTCCAAGTGCATTTGGACCTGAATGTGGGGGAAACTAGAACTGACAAATTGGGCCACCCAGGGTGAAAGCTTCAAGAATTTAACTCTTTAAAGTCAGCATTTGTATCCTTATGTAACTGACCATATTGGCCGCAAATTAGGATTGCCACCTTTTCTTCTCTGAAAAACTCTTCATCTCCAACATTTATACGGCAGCAGATACAACATGGTCAACTCCCTGCTTGAATGCTTGTTGAATTTAGCCAGTGAAAAAGAAGGGGAATTTAATCAGTTCATTTTTGAAGAATTTACCAAAATCCATACTGTTTTAAGGTTTAGGATTGAAAGAAAGAATTTGAGATTTAAACATTTCAATAGGGAAAAACATAAAACTTCATCCTTTACTTCTGTAGATGTTGTTCCACACTTCCTGTTACTTTGAAATACCAAAATACCTACTTTAATATGTTCTTGGAGCAATCTGATAAATTTTTAAAGATTTTTAAAAGCATCTTGTTGTTGGGAGCTTTCAGTCCTAACTTTGAGGGAAAGGCAGGATATATATAAAATATTTTAAAAAAAGCAAGAAGAGTGAAAATTCACATTTAATTATGTATTTTGAATCCATATTTTGAGATGATCATTGATCCTTAAAGAGATAGATAGATAGATAGATAGATAGATAGATAGATAGATAGATAGATAGACAGACAGACAGATTAAGCAGAAAAGATTGGAATTATGGTAAAAACATGCAAATGTGACATGGAGTAACAAATGTGATATGAACAATTCCTATGCCAGAGTGGCCAATTATAGAAGGCAAGGAAGCTGTATACCCCTCTGAAACCTTGAAGAGCCACACCCCCACCATATGTCCCTGCAAAAAAAATTGAATTTTTTGCCCCCAAATTTTCTCCATGTTTTTAGCTGCTTGGCCCATTTTAGGCCCAAGAGAGGCTTTTTTTGAACAACAGGCAGTGAGTAGAAGTCACTTCTTGTTTACTTCCTCTTTTAAAAAAAATCAAAAAATCTCCTGGGACTAAATTTCCCCCCCATGGAAAAAAATGCTCCATGTCTCCTAGAGGGCATTTGGGGATATTTTTGACCCCTGGGATCACAAAATGGCCCTGAGAGGTTCATGTTCCCAAGGACTATACTTTGCCCACCTCTGTCTACACACTCGGTAGGCATGAACTCAGTGCTATCCAGGGTCTCACTACTTGGAAGGGCTGAGAAGAGTGGATAAATCAAATATAGTGGCTTAATTTTCTCATAATTTAAGCCTATGTTGCAGTGCACAGTTAATTCAAGGAACAATGGCCAACTAGCGATGTTGTTCAAGGTCTTTCTCTTCCCTGTTGCTTTATAGTCTTAATGGTAAAATTAAACTGGACTGAAACTAGAAAATCTATCTGGAAACTATGCATTCCTCTACTAAACTCATGCTGCTCCTCCAAAGAAACAACCTTAATATTTGATTAGATTCTTTCAGATTCCTAAAGCAATGTCAGATGTTGAAACACAGATAGATTCTCTTGCCTTATTTGATTACTAGGGCTATTTCTGCACTAGACTGTTATAGCACTATTATTCCACTTTCAACATCCTATGGAATCCTGGGGTTTGCAGTTTAGGGTAACTTAAAGGCCCCTCCCTAAACTGCAAATCCCAGGATTCCATAGGATGTTGAAAGTGGAATAATAGCACTATAACAGTCTAGTGTGGAAATGGCTTAGGATTGGCTCTCCTATGTAGCAGAGTGAAGCAACCTGTTTGGTGCAGCATAATGGGGGTGGGCTTGATTGATTGATGTGTTCATTCCATTTATAGCCCACCTTTCTCCTGCCAAGGGGAACTCCTCCCCACTCTCCTTCTGTCAATAGATTAAGACCTTTTTATGTAGGCAGGACTTTGACTTATTTTAATCATACGGCAGAATGGTATTCAAAGTGGTGTGGTGTATGCTTTTAAGTATGTTTTAAATGTGTTTTAAATTGTTTTTAACGGAGTTGCTATTTATCTTTTGTAGTAGTCATTTTTAGCTAAACTTTAATTTTGAATTTTGTAAGCTGCCTTGGTCCCCAACTTGGAAATGGCAGCTGAGAAGGCTCTTTCCTGTGTTCTCACCAACTATGCCTATAAACATGGTGGGAATGAGAGAAAGATATTCCCCAAAGATCTTAGACGCGGGCTGACTCGTATGAAGAAATATGGTCTTTCAGATATTTTGGGCCCAAGCTCTCTAGGGCTTTAAATACCATAAGCAGCACTTTGAATTCTGCCCAGACGTTTCCGCACTACACTTTTATAGCGCAATTATTCCACTTTCAACATCCTATGGAATCCTGGGGTTTGCAGTTTCGGGAGGGGCCAGCCAGCCCCTCCCGAAACTGCAAACCCCAGGATTCCATAGGATGTTGAAAGTGGAATAATCGCGCTATAAGAGTGTAGTGCGGAAATGGCCACAGACTGGCAGTCATTGAAGCTGTTTCCATAGCAGTGTAACATCCTCTGACTGTAGGGCGGGAATTAGTTTCTGAATATTGGAGCAAGACTTGAGCTCTCATTCACGCAACAACTTGTGATCATTAAAAACGGAGGGAAAGCTCTGAATGTTTGAAGTCCCAACTACATCCTGTGCAGCTGCTCCCACAGAAGAATGTGAGCAAGGATGGGATGGGGGGAGCTAATTAGTCCATGCTAGCCATGAAAGAAGCCACTGAAAAGCAGCTGGATCACCACTGGGAAAGTGCACGGAGGGACTGGAGGCATGATGCTTTAAACGACAACCGAGTTAGAATTTTTGG
This sequence comes from Ctenosaura bakeri, assembly GCA_948474755.1. Classification (NCBI taxonomy): domain Eukaryota; kingdom Metazoa; phylum Chordata; class Lepidosauria; order Squamata; family Iguanidae; genus Ctenosaura; species Ctenosaura bakeri. The sequence continues at coordinate 699,789 of CAOLHI010000128.1, forward strand.
CCTTCTGTTAAATATTTTGTAGTAAGACTGTGGAAGCTAAGGTAAAATTAAACTGCTGTTTTACTCTGAACATTTTCAGTAAATAGTCTTGTTATTTAATGATTGGGTCTAGAAGGATGGTATAAATTGTGCTTTTTTTTTTCTTTGTACTTGTGCTGCTGGTGGTAAGGGAGCAAAAGGAAATCAATAGTAAGTAGCAAGTAACAAATCACCAGTCTTTAGCAAGTGTAGAAGGTAGGAGTAGGATAACAAAGTTGTGGAAGACATATATTACTGGCAAATAGGAGGATGATGTGATTTTTTTTTCTCTTTTAGAAAATGCACTCTCACAGATATCTGATTTGTACAAGAGTACTTCTAACCTGTTAAATGTATTATATTTTGGAAGGAATTTAAAGGAACCAAACTGATCATTAAACCTTGCTTGGTAACCACACAAAGAGAGGAGTTTTTAGTAAAACTTTCTTAGTACAGTATCTGGCTATAAAACACCCTCTAATATTTTACAGAGGAAAATTGGGATCCATATGACCAAGCAGCATCAGAGTGTGGTGGAGATGGAGAAAATTATTCATGAGGAATAACACAGAAGCTCAGAGAAGCTGCAAGAGTCTGCTCTTGCCTGAGCCTACAGGGAAAGACAAGATTCTGTCATCTCATTTTCTTTCCTTCCACTGAGTTGAGTGCACACTACTTTTGTACTTTGAACTCAGTTTGCAACAATTAATAATAATAATAATAATAATAATAATAATAATAATAATAATAATAATAATAATAATGTTTGTTGCCTGCCTCTCTTCAAAGCTTGAGGCCAGGTATTCATGATAAAGTCATTAAAGAAGGATTCTCCCCCTCCAGAGTCATTTGATCGTCTTTTTAGACACAGACTCAAAGAAGTCAAAGTATGGAAAAACAAATAGGGCTTATTTCTATCTTCTCATGTATGCTTATGATTAACTGAAGGTTGTAATTAAAATTCATGAATATAAGTGCAAATCTGGGGCTATCTGTCTGGTATCTTATATGGCATGGTCATGGCAGATACAATTCATAGTTCTAGAAAGAAATGCAGACACACTTAGATGACCTAAGATAAGCATGGGATGTAGATGAAATATGTTGGACTTTTTAAAGTTGTGTGAGCAGGAGATATATTATGATATCATGAGAATTTCTGAGACCATTCTCCTGAGATCTTGAGAGAAGTATATTGTAGTTTATTCACCTAATAATCCTAAGAGATGGCTAAGGAAGGACAAAGGTGCAAGACATGCATACTGGAATTCTGTTAGGAACATCTGCATGTGTAAGTCTTATCATACATTTAGGGCCAAAAAATCAGCACTGCACAACAAACATGTTATGCTGATAGTGGCGGAAGTAGAGTTGTACAGACAGTATGTTCAGCTTTGCCTTGTGTTTTGCAAATTGTGCATCATGTGTGTTGTGCTGTGCATCATGTATTGTGCATTTTGCAATAGATCCTCAGTGGCATGTGTTGCACAATGATGCCATTCTGCATGGGGATTACATAGCACTCATAGAGAATATCTCTGTGTTTGGGTATTTACACTACTGTAAGGGGATGTTGGATTGGGGATGCACTGTATTAACTACCACCAATGAAGAATGATGGTTTGCGTAGGAAAGAAGACCTGTAGCAGCTGATACCACTTTCCACCCCATTATTAGTAAATGAAGTTATCTTCTTCCTTGGTTGAGAATCAGGAAATGCACTGACCCCTTTTAATATGTTTACCTTGCAATGTACTATTTACCATCATAAAGACCACTCCTTGGAAAGTTACCTTTAAAAAGTAATTTGTACCATTTGTTACAGTATTTGGAAGATAGCTTGTTGCCATTACTTGTCACAATACTGAAAAAGTAGGACATTGTGTTGCTTGTGGCAACCCTCATTGATTTTCTATTGTTGTTGTTGTTATTTTGAGTGAGAAAACCTCAAGATTGATATGGGAAGGACTTAAAACTTGAAAAGTTTTTATGCCCTTCCATGCATTTTTTAAAAGTAGCTGGGAATTTATTATTCATCACACCAATAAGTAAATTTGCTTTGCCTCATTTGGTTACTTTGAAATGAAACTTTATTGAACTTCATCTATGCCCCAGTATCAAATTACAGGTGACTCTGTTATTTCCCAGCCCTGATAATTTGACTATTTACTGAATATACGAACCTTTAGTATGTGAATATGTTAGCTATGATACTCATGGATCCCTCAGGGTCATCTCTTTTTAAAATAATATATATATAAAAGAGTAAAGGGTAAAATAAATAAATGTTTTTCTTTAGATGGTACAACCTTTAAAGCAGTCTTACTCAAAATGGTGATCCATAGGCCAGTGCTGGTTCAGGAGCTAATGGCTGCTGCTCCATGGCACGTTTCCAGGAAAGAAACAATTGTATTAATGGGCATGAATATTATGCTGATCCCTGTCACATTGGGAAAAAATCCTGCCAGTCATCCACATCAGATAGCTTAAGAAACACTAGTCTAACGTACACCTATTATTATTATTATTATTATTATTATTATTATTATTATTATTAAGCAATAAGCAAAATCTTGGACAATATATCTATCCATTGGTTCAAAATTAGGAGAACACATCATTCCAAAGGTTACTTTGGAGAACAAACAGTACCCAAGCTGTTACTGAAATATTCTATAAATGGCAACCAAACACAATAAAAACTTTCAGTGATATTCAGAACTTTAGACTGAGTTGTCAGTTTCTCTGTTAGGGTAAAATCTGATACCTCCAAAGACAGATTAGAAAACTCTTTCCAATTTATGACAATTTCTAAACATGCTTTAGTACACACATACATCTAATTAATTTTTTGAGTTCACAGCATTTGCTCTGTAATCAAGCTTATTTCTGCAAAAACTTCAGACTAGGCCTTCTACCTATGGACAAATCCACCACAGATGTATGTAAATAACAGGAAAATAGCATCCATACTAACATAATCCAATTACATTTGTTTTAATATATTTAAGTCTAATTAGAGTTAGACACTGTCCATGAAAAAAACTCAAACTATGCTCAGGACAAGGAGATTTTATAGATATGTAAGCAATATAGCATTCTAGCAACTCTATAATTCTATGAAAACCTATCTTCAATTTCAGCTCACAAATCTTTTCCCTGAGCTGCTTGTTTGCCATAAGAAAATACTAGAATTTTAGAATAAATGTTGAAAGCTAGGCCCTTCATAGAATTCTTGGCATGTAAATATTTTTTCCAGAAATCCCTGAATGGTTGTACTGCCTCCAATTTTATCCCTTTAACTTCTGCAAAATTAATAATCTGATGTAACTGCTTCCGTAGAACTTCAGCAGAACCAAGTTGTTCTCACAATTCCAATCCTGATTTAGGATAAGAATTAGGGTCATGATCATGAATATGATAGAAATCTTTCTCTTCTTGTTCCTTAAACTATTTAAACTTTTTGACATCAGTGAAGAAAGGATGTCACAGAAAGGGTGACAGTGAAGAAAAAAATTGGTAATAACTTTTTTTTTTGCCAGCTAGACCAGATTTTCAAACTGTTAAAAAGGAAAGGGTTAAGGATGTTCCACAAATCCTCTGAGTAACTCCAAGAAAAGCCAAGCCTTGTAGCCAGTCTATATCACTCTCATCAGATCCTAGTAAAGCCCAAGTGTTAAAATTATCTTTCATCCTGAATCTAATAACATGTCTAAGGTGAAGAGCATCATCATTCCTTAGAATTGCTAAATCTCTATTTCTACTGAATAAACATTTGTTTTGGAAACTACAGACATGCACACTTACAAATGAAACTCACAATTATTTTTTGCTGTTGAGAAAAGCTTTTACATGATAAAGGAAGTGGCAGCATTTGGAACAAAAACATTTAGAACAAAAATTTAAACATAGGAAAATGGACATTTTTATTGGTGCCACTCACCACAACCAAGAGAGGTTACTATTTGTCTGATTTTTAAAATTTGTTCAGTTGTTTTAATTAATGGTGAGTAGTTCATTTGGAATACTTTGGATATCAGTTTGGACACTGAGGACCTTATGTAATTAGGATTAGCAGTTTTCTGGGTGAGAGAAGTTCTCTCTTCAATAAATAGGCTGAAATTCATTGAAGTAATTATGAACGTCTAACCTAGAGTAACATTCATGACTGGTTTGTATTTATGATGCCTACATAGGGATCATGAAGGTCCCCCAGTCTCTACTTACTGGGCAGCAGAACTCTGATTGATGGGAGTCTATTCCCCTGTATATGGAGAAGCAGTTCCTCTGAAGTTCCTTCCACACAAATGATCTCTGGTGCAAGGAGGAATTGTGACAGGGATCCTGCGTCTGTTAATGTCAATGCAGGTCACTCATGAGAAGCAACAGTCAACTGCTTCCTGATCAACATAGAAACAGATACCCATCAACCACAGTGGCTGTTGCCCAGTAAATGGGTATGTGGGGTTGGTTTGGGAGACATTACCTAGCTATGTAATTGTGGTGGTGATGTAGCTACGTAGCTGATAGAGAATTCTGGCCATATAGCCAAAATTAGAATAAATAGAATTAGAAAGTTAGGATTAACTTCTATTAATTTCTAACCCCTGAAATCTTTTCAAAATCCTTCATAATCAACAAACTCCAGGCATTTCAGTAAAAGGATTTGAAACTATAATAGCACTATTATCTGCAAATAAATTGGTTTTGGCCATTAATTTGGGATCCAGTTAATTGCAGATCTCTCCTAAAAAAATAGACAGTGGCTAAATAACAAAAGCAAAAAAGTAATGGGGAAAGGGGACAACATTGTTTTGAACAGTAACATAAGTTTGGAGTTATCATCTAGATATATTATCGCTTGTTAAAAACTGCATAATAAGTACAACCCCCCAAAAAAATTCATCTCTAAAATCTATTTTTGACATATTTTGAATCAATGGGTTCAATTCAATCTATGGAATGCCTTAATTACACCAAAGGAGGTTATTGCAAATGGTTTCTTTTTATGCTGGGAACTATGCAACTTTTGTCATGATGAGATAACAGAGAAAGACAGAAGAAGGAATTGATTGTATTAGTTATCAGTTCATTTCAAGGATAATTACCAAGTTCTGGTTAATGCCTTAAACACTGTAGGGCCAGGTTTGTTCTTTAGGTGCTCTTGGTTTGGAATTCTGTTTCTACACCTTAGGTGTAGCATTTAAGAACACTTTAAAAACTTATCCTTTCCCAAGGAGGTATTTCATGCATGTCTTCCAATCTAAACAACTTCACATACTTCATTTCCTCAGTTCTGGTTGTAGTATTTTGCTTGTTTATGTAATTTTTCTAACCTCTTTCTTTTTATAAGCTGTATTGTGGTCTTTTATCCATGAAAAGTGGGATATCAGTGTATTGAATATAGGAATAGACATTTAGATGTTGTAAAGTCCTTGGTGAGCATTGTAATTATGGGTGATACCTTCATGAAAGCCAAGAATGGGATTTGTGTAGCGGTGGCAAGTTCTACCTCTAACTTACACACATAACATTTCCTTGTTTGAATTAAGCTGACATTGCCTGCTATTAGAACACTGGAAATGGCCTGTAAACATAAGTTCTCAAACTGTTTAACGAATTAGTCATTCCTTGATTCAAATGTAGTTGTATTCCTGAAACTCCCTCTCTGTTGGTCACCGGTGGCCCATTGCTTGGTAACAGCTTAAAAAAGTAGAAGGGGTTAAGGAAATTTAAGTCATCATGTCATTCAAATTTTTTTCAAGGCAATGTGAAAGACAGATTTGTTACAGCATGGACAAGTTGAGAGAATAACACTGGGAAATTCCTCCTGTTTCTTAGCTAAATCTAAACCCATGGACTCTTTAGGTTTCAGCGCTCACCTTTCAGCCTGCACTTGCAGTTCTCACCTTTATACAAGGAAGTGATTATGTGAGTTGTGAGACTGTGAAAATGGGGCTGAAGGTGTTTCCTTCATTTTTTAGGCTGCCTGAGAGGCCAATATAACACATTCAGCATGTTATTTAGAGTAGTCATTTTGCTGTGAGAGAGAGAGAGAAAGGCTATGGCAAATGCTGATATGCACATATTAATTCCTTTAAATATATGTAAATTGCTCATTTACTAGCATTAAGAGATGGAGCAAAGTAGCAATCTATCCCCCGATCAATCAAACAAAGCCTAGTCAGAAGGCAAGAAGAACAGAAAGCACATTTAAAACTTTCCCAAAGAAGGATGGAAAACCGCTGGAATTGGTTAGAAATCAAATGACTCAGAGAGTAACAACTCGTGTTTGAGGAAAAGAGGCCCAACAGAAAATGCTTCTTTAGAGCCCATTGGATATTTGCAGGTATAAGGGGGCCTTACTGAGTCATGGTTCATTTACAGTGTCTGTTTCCTCTCTCCGGGAATGGTTTCTAACAGATTCAAGGAGACTCCAACCTTGTAGCTTGAATAAAGGCAGCTCTGTGACTGAAAGATTTGTTCTGTTTAAAGAGAAAAGTGGTCAGCCATGTTTCACATCTTGTGCCTCTATTGATGGACAAGCTCCCTCTTTCAAGGCATGGAAAGAGATGGACTCCTGTACAATAGGTACAGGCAATGTGCAAAACAGAAAGGTCACGATAGGTTCCTTTGAGAAGTGCTAGCTGCTAGGATGCCAGGTAAATTGTGGCAGTACTCTTGTTAGAAAGCACAACTAGGATCCAAATAAAGGACCATTACAAACAGCACAGAATTGTTTATTTGTGGCTTTGTCTTCTGTTTTGCAGCAGAAGTTCTATTGCCGAAGAGAGAAAGCATTTAAAGAAAAAAAAAGCAAAAACAAATTGTCAAGGTTTAGGCCCAGGCTTGGGAACTAGGGAATAGTGTCTATTATTTGGATCACGCGGTCCACTAGAGTTTGGCTCAATTTCCACATCCATTTCAGCAGGCAATTAAAAGAAAAATGTGGCTTGGTTGTGTAGATCATTGCCCACATCTTGTGAAATTTGCTGGAGCCAATCAGAAGTAATATTCTGAACAGGGAAATGCTTGTCCAGGCCTTTCTCCAAGAGAGGAAGTGTGCATTTGCACCGTTCAACTAGGATTTGGTTGAGAGACAGAGAACTTTGTGCTTCCATTTGTGATGTGCTCTCTTAAGAACTAGACTTAGGCCTTTTCCGCACAAGGAAATTAAGACAGGCCAATGCGTCTTGTAACAGAGGTCATCTGCACCTTGGAGCAGACTAGGTTCAGATTATTTACCTTCATTCCACACCTAAGTCCAATTAAATGTGCCCCTAAGTGGTCATCGAGCGCGCTGTTTGAAAAATGGAAGAAACTGTTTTTTTGATTTCCCGGATTGCACCAGTTTGTACTTTCACAGTGGTGCAGATGCACACATTTGCACCAATGCGAACTGGTGATCAGCAGAGGGCGGGCTGTGGGCTTGGTCAGCTTCAGCAGTTGGTCCTGCCCAACAAACGACAGGAAGCTGCCATTTTCTCATCCTCATAGTGTGGATCTATGAACTCGCACTGCTCTGAATCGGCGTGGAACATACAGAGTAGCCCTGTGGAAGGACATAAGGGAAAGTCTGCCTTGTTTCGAGCCCTGAAGAACTGGTAAGAAATGGCACGAAGCAATTCACTAGCCTCATGCAGAAAGGGCCTTAGTTGAGTGTAGACAGGATGCAGGGACAGCTGCTAAGAGGGACAAAAAATCATAATAATGAGGAACATTGATCTTTGAGACAGAAGGAGCCAGTGCTGCTGCCAAACGCAAATTATAAAATAATCAGTAAACTTTGTAGGACTTTTCTTTATCTAAAATTTTTGTAAATAAAAAAGATCATGGTATAATGCTTTCTTTTTTTTTAGGAAAAAAGTGTGAATTTTGTATCAGTCCCCATCTACAATATCTTCTGCACAGGAAACAGCATCTTCTGGGAAAAATAAAAAAGAGAGAGGGAGTATTTCTGCCTAGGAAACATATATTCTGCTGTTTCTGTGCAGAAATACCCCATGAAAATTTTGCACAGAATCTCTCTTGCATTGCAAATAGTCTTCAGAAACAGCATATTTTCTCACAGCAGGAAGAAAATTGCTAAAATTACTTGTTGCTTCTGTTGAGAATAAATTGAACAAAGAATTACATTCCCAGTGTATATATCTATTTAGTGTAATCAGAGTGAATGGTGCTTTATAAAGCAGAGAAGCAATGTCCCTTCCCTGAAAGGCTTTGAATTGAAAATTCAGTGCATCAAGATTTTAAAAAGAGGATTTTTTAAAAAAGTGAATGAAGTTGACAGCAGAGTAGATAGGGAAATAATATATGGTTGTTTTAGTCATATTTAGATTTAAGTTCTAGGCCAAACTAACTAGGAATGTCTGGAGTTTTGGGGGTGGGGGCTTGGGGTCACAAAGTTTGGAAGTGCTCCATGTTGCCCTCTTGGCCACACTTTCCACATACCTGTTTTAAAGGAGGAGTGACATAACTTGGTGTCAAATTGAGTACAGGAAGTAGAAGAAAGAGAGGAGTAAAAGATGAAGCCCAGTCTTCTTGGCTATTCATCAAGGTAGATGGTGATCTTTGTGGACACAGGGTCAGTGCATGGATGGAAGGGCTTAAGAGAAATTATGGGATTATGTAGCACCAAGAAGCATTATTGGAAAAGTAACTAGAAATGTGGGATTAGATCAGGAGTTGTCAAAATGCAGCCCTCCATTAGCAAGATTATCTCACCATTTCCTATTCTGTCCCAGACTGATGGGAATTGCAGTTCAACAGCTTCTCTTGAGCCATCTGTATCCACTCCAGATGAAGTGAGCAGAGAAACTGCCAGAGTCAAGAGATAGATCATGGTGTCATCAGAATATACATAGCATTAAAATATGAGTTTTGAAAAGATAGTCCCGGACAGTGTACAGAAAAAGTGAAAGTGAGTGGGGACAACTGAGGGACAAAGAAGAGATCCTTGAAAGTCTCTGATAAAGAGGGTGAAAGCAGAGAAAGAGGAATATTGAAAGAATAATGAGGCAGATAGAAAACCATCTGGGTACAGATACCTAGGGAACACAGAATATAAGGCTAGGATCACCTGTATCAAAGCTGGCAAAGACATGGAGGATAAGTCAAAACTGAGACCTTTAAGTAAGGGTAGTTTCATTGGAGTTCAGAGGGGAAAAGCCAGATTGGAGAAGGTGAAGAACTTTGAAAGAAAGGAAACGAAAGCAAGAACATTGATCCTAGTCTGGGAACATGAAACTCCAATTGCTAGTTCTCTTTTTGTGTGTGCACATAAGACAGGCGATTTGAAGGTATGAGCACACACACACGCATACACATGCACAACTTGTTTAGATTCCAGTCAGTTTGTCTAGCAACATGGGTTCCATCCCCAGTTGAATGTTTCTTTAGTTGGTAATAAGTCCTACTATTTTCAGTGGAACTTCCTTTCTTGAAATAGTTCTGTACAGTGCTGCAGTTACTTACTTTCTAATTAACATTGTTAACTGATGGGAGGGAGTCATATTCCTATCCTATCCCTATACGCATTTTTAGCTACAAATATATGTATGCTTGTATTATTATTTTTTTAAATGAAATGTTATTGGCAAAGATTTTGAGAGAAGAAATATAAAGCAGGGACACGCTTCCCTAAGACATTTCAGATGCTTAAACTCTTGCAAGCAGGAGAACCTGAAGACATCGTTTTGTAATGCAAAGTGTCAGAAAACCAGAATTACATAGATGCAGGTATTTGTTATTCTCTGTGGTTTGCCTATGCGGCACAAGACTTACTTGAGGGAAAGGAGAACCTGAAAGCATTTAGTGGTTTTTAAAATATATCAATAAAGCCTTCATTTATGTATTATTAGGAAACTTTCCCCATTTTGTCCAACTGTTTTAGTTTATGTATTCCTCTCTCCCACTGTTGGTGAGTGCATTCAGAAAGAAAGATTATTATGATTCCTTAGTTCCTGTTTTGTACTTTGTTGAGGCCAAAACCCTGGGTTGTATTCACAGGGTCAAGAAAGTAGCAGATCAAGAACTTTGGTTTTCTTGTGCAGAAGAAAAATGGACAAGAATTACTGAAGATTGCAGTAATAGTATTTGCTTTTCTGTTTGCCACTTGCCACAATGTTAACTATCTAGTTATTGGTGTCCAGTGATAAAGCTGTGCTTTAAATGGACCAGGACGTGATGCTGGTGTTGTTAATTCTGTGTATGCTTTACAAAGAACAAGCCCCTATCCCAAAAGGCATATAATCTAAAACAGAAACAGAAGAAGGAGAGAGAGAAATTGAGGCATGCATAAACAGGGGAAGAATATAGTATCTAGTTTACTTAGATTGTTTGCATTTTGACTTCATTAAAGTCATGTATAAAGACTACAGGGATGACAGCTTTCCAGGAAAGTTGTGCTTTGAAAAAGTTGTAAAGGAAATAAGGGAGATACCCACACAGAGGCATTTTGGGAGGCAGTTCCAGACAGAAGGAGCAGCAAGGAGAAAAGGGCAAAATTATTTCAGGGAGCTAGGGATGATTTTGATTGTTGAGCATAGGATGATGAGTGAACCTAAAAGAAGAGAAAGCATCAGACTTCACTTCCTGCAAGTCTGTTCAGATGCCCTATATATTATAGGAAATTTTCAACCATGCCAGTATGCCAAAGTTGAAGATTTGTGGACAGGGCACTGGAAGTGAGAATAAAGTTGCAAGTGCAGGTCCCTGGCACATTGGGGAAACACCCCACTGGTCTCCCACATCAGGTAGCTTAAGAAGCACTGATATAGTTTATTCTGCCTCCTCAGTACATTGCTGCTGCATTTTTTTCTTGTTCATCTCCATGTGGAAATTGGAACCCTTTCAGACAACACAATTGTAGCAACATATATTTGTTTCACTTTTGGAAAGTTGAACACTTTTTCAAAGTTGAGCACTCAAAGGCCAATGCCTATGATGGACAAACCTATCAGTTTCTATTTCTCTTGTATTCCAATTCTTACAATACTAAGAGGTTTCCATGACTATGGAGGCATTCCAAAATTTTGGTAAATTCTTATAAAAATCAACTATTAAAATATTCAACTACGGGAGGCCCCCCGCCTTTTGATGCCCTGTTATCTGACAACCTCCTCTTTTGAAACTTCTAAATTAAGGACAAGTTCCATTAATTTGACATGAGGCCTACTCTTTTATCAGTTCTTCTTGTCTATGGAGGCTGACTTGGGACCATGCCTGTACTGTTTGCAAAGTGAGCTTGGGGGGTAGTGGAGGTAGCAAGCCAGCTGAGAGACTTTCTAAGCAGTGTAAACATGCAGTTAGTCCCAGGTGAGCCTCCATAAGTCCTTCATGTTCCCTACTGTAGATGGGTTCCACTTTTTAATCATTTCTTCTTTCTGACAGTCCTCCAGTCCCAAACCTGTCAGATAAGGGGGAAGCCTGTATTCTATTGATCTATCCTCATTTCTCACAATATCAGAAGCATGGCAAGTACATGTAAGCTAACATTTCATCCATTGGGTGTGTTGTTATGAGGAAGAATGCTCTAGCAACTCAGTCCAATAATCTGAAATAATTTGTTCAGATAAGATTAAATTATTTTTCAAAATATCTCTATGTCCAAGTTTGTACTTAGTTTCTATGGATTTACTCAGCATTAAATGAGGGTAACAGAGACAGACTATATCAGTGCCAGAGATGTTTAAAAATTATGATAGGCATCATTGCTTATTGATCTTATGAACTGTAGTGACATTATGTTTTTAAAAACATGTGCTACTGTTATACCATACTCTAATAGAAACAGTATTTTAGTTGGTTGCACAGGCACCCACACATGTGCAATACCATACACCTCAATGTCTGGAAATGATCATGATGTATTAGTCCACAAATGGTGTAAATTTGGTACCTTTATGAAAAGCATATGATTGTTCTATGAGTCATTGTGTGTTCTGCCATGCTGCCCAGGTGTGTGTGTATGCCCAGGTACAATACCACAAGCCCCTATGTCTCAAAATATGAAAGCAGTCATTATGTATTAGTTCCAAATAGTCCTGAGACTTCATTTATAGGAAATCTACACAGTAATCTCAGGAAGAAGTAGTGTGCATTTTGATCCAACTCTGGTCATTTGTTGTTGTTTTGTGTGTAGGGGAAGTGGTCTCTATTGCTGGTTAATAAGAGGGTTTTCATGCAGTTAACTGCCACCTAACATTTTGCCTTCCAGAACTGTGCTTGTTGTAGGACATCTTTGCATCATATAGTTGTGGAATATTGTTGCATGGCATAGACACTATGCCATCCTGGAGTAGTTGAGATGCTGGTGAAATTCAAAACCAGTGATTGTTTAACAGTCACTGTTTATAATGCTCATTTTTTTTAACAGGTTGGACATACTTAGCATGAAATCTCCCTCTGTTCTGGCCAAAGGATTCTAGGAATGGTCATGCAAACAGTATCTTTTCCAGGCTTTGCACAGATCGGGCAACAACTTCTCCATAGTTTTTAACTTTAAATATAAGTCAGTGAGAAATCTGGATGGGGCCCTGTATGCACTCCTATTAACATGCTCCAGGTTAAGCATTTTTGTGTCTACCCCTGCCATGTCATTGGTCTAATAAATATTAACACACACACAAATCGGTATTCCTCCTTCAACCTAATCACACACAATCATGATTTTCATGTAAACAATTTCCCTTAAACAAGAGAAAAGTACATTCCTCCCCTGATTTGCTACATTTGTATTTTGGAATGCTCTGGGCATGGAAGTTAAAAAGTAAACATGTCTATCAGAATTTTTAAAAGGAATCAAAATGATGGTCATTTCCATTATGTTCAAATGCCTAGTTAGATTTTTCATGGCTCATTATTTATTGTGAAAGAAGTAAAAACACAACCTTCCTCCCACAAAGCCTTATACAAGAAAACTAGAGAACATATACAGAATTCCAAATGAGTCAGTACTTAGATTTGTGTTTCAAACTGGTAAATAGCAGTATGGTAAAAGGCCAAGTAGAAGAAAATAGAGGGTGTGAACAAGTGGTGGAGGTCAGAGTGGGATGGTGTGCTGAATCCATTTGAATGGGAATATGACCCAAGATGCAAAGTTGGCAGTGGCAAGGAAGAAATGAAGAGAACAATATGTTGACACAGAAACCTCTATAAATCGTGTGTATGTGTGAGAGAGATGGGGGGGGGAGATGGCTTTGGGATATATGAAGTCTTTGATATGCAGCTTTAAGGTTAGGAGCTTAGTTTAACCCAGTATATATAAATAATATTTGTTGTTCCAGTTATTGATTCCAACGACTCCTCAGAACAGGAGCATTTGGAAGCTGATGTTTTAAATCTGTGGATGTTTTAAATCACAAGGGCATCTACTCTACTCTGTTTTTTCAAGTGTTGGCATATGAAGTTCTTTGTCATTCCAGACCCACCTGTCTGAGAACACAGAAATCGAAAACAGGAGTAACTCTCAAATTTCACCTCCATTTAATCCATCACAGAAAATGTGCCTTTCTTTTCTCTTTTCTTCTTCTTCTGTTTTTCTTTTTCTTTTTTGCTGTATAAAGAAAAAAAATGCAAGGACATTTAAACAAAGTGACACAGATCATCAGCAGATCAACTGAAAATGACAGCTCAATCAAACAAATGTATGTTGAGAATTTCCACAGGGCGGCTTTAGCTCCAGCCAAACTAAATTTGTTTAGTATACATCAGTTAGCTGCTTAGAAACATCCAGCAGAGATGCTAGCCAGATGATGATTCTTCTAGACAAACATCTATTTAACTGAGTATCCCCATCCATGCCCATGTTTATTGTCTGGATGGACATGATGGGCTTTCTTCAAAATATAACTTCATTTCTGTCACAGCCAGGTACCAATTCAAACTATAAGATGTTTGTGTAAAAATCAAAGGTTTGTTTTCAAATGTCAGGGCTCACAACAGTGGGGAAATACCTCTGCAGTAGCCCACTACCATTTCTCCCATCAACTCCAAACTATTAGCTCTGACTATTATGTGGTACGTTGTTGTTCGTGATATTGTTGAGATCAGCAAAGTGTCTGTTTGACCACATTGGAGCTGTTTGGTAGATGCCTAATACATGTTCAAATCATGATGTGCTACATCTTGAAAAATCTTTGGGAAGAGTTACAAGTCATGAAATGTAGATAAACACTGAGGTATTCTCAGAGTGTCTTCTGTATAGTGATGATGATGAAGATAATAATGGAGTTCGCAAGTAGTCTCCTCTTAATAATCACTGTTCTTAATGTTCCCTGCTGATGTCCTGTTTGTATGTATGGTAGTTGATGTTTATCAGATCAGGGTGGCAAGACTACTGTTGGTATCATCATCATCATCATCATCATCATCATCATCATCATCATCATCATTGTTTATATCCCCCCTCTCCCCATGGATCGAGGCAGTACTACAACAATACATTAAATACATTAAAAGCATTAAAGCATAACCAATCCTCCCCACCCATCAATCCATCTAAAACCAACCCCCTAAAACACATTAACTACATTAAAAAACAGGTATATAACAGGGATCCTGTGCCCAGTAATACCCTGACTCTAGCAACCTTTGCAGAAGATTGAACGTTTTCCCCGGCAGACTTTTTTTTTAATGAATTTGTTGAAAATTATAAAATACTTTCAGCCCTTCATATTTGTGGATTTAGCTTTCATGGATTTGATTATTTGCAAGTTTCTCCAGACCCTGCCCCCCACCCCCAGCTTCAGTGCCTCTTTTCTGGGGGAACCTTCCCTCTTGGTGGCTCCAATCAGGCTGTGAAACCCTTTAAAAACCAGTCCTCCTCCTTCTCCACCAGCCATTGCTTGGCCAAGTAAGGATGGTTCACAGCCCAACTTCTCAGCATCGCAAACCCAATCCTGATATCCCCTCCCCGCACCCAAGGAAGGAGATGGGCAAGAGTGAGGAAGTATAGGACCACTATGCTGACTCCCCCCTTTTCCCTCTTCTTTCCATGACCTGGTTTGGACCCTGGGAGACTGCTCTCCCCACCATGCCTTGGCTCCCTTCCCAATGACACCTACACACATTTCTATATTTGCGATTTTCCCACTTTTGTGAGGGTCCTGCGTTACCCTGATTTCTGGGGTCCCTTGGGGGACACCTCAATGTGCTCCATGTGATGGGGAATGGAAACTAGCCAGAACACAAGCAATAGCAATGCGAGAGGCAGGGTAACCTAGCGGGGTCTTTTTACCCAGTTTTTACGGGATCAGGCCAAGCCAAAAACCAAACAAAAATGTCCAATAAATGATTTTATTGAAGGAAAATCTCATGTAGCAACACAATCACTCACACACTCACTCAAGACCTATTAAGAAGCAAAAGAGAGGAAACTGGATAGGACAATATTGAAGGGGGTGTAGCAGGGGTAATACTGCACCTTTTCCTGAAGTCCTTGGTCCGGGAAAAACAGCAGAGAAGTGGAGCTCAGCACAGAGAGGGCTGAGGGGATTATTCAATGGATGGAGCAACGGTTTGCTGGGATGACCGGAAGCGATCCAAAGAACTGCTCAAAAACTGGGACTATTTGTAGGGGAAAAGGTACCTGAAGGGCTAATCCTTTCATGGGGAGAACAATGAGTGTTGCAACAAGAAAGAAGCTCCACAATGATAACTTCCTTTGCATGATGAGATTACAAGGTGTTGCCAAAGTCTCAGGATCTTCGACTGCATTTGGTTGTGGTGTGACTTCATGTAAGTGGTCCTCGCCTGATGGGATATTTGCTCAACTTGGAGCAACACGCTAATCCCTTCAAGTCGGCTTCTCACGGGCTGAGGACCCTTTGTTTATTGTGGGTTTGCACAGCTTGAGGTCTCCTGGAGCTATGTTACTGGGGATTTTACTGGCCTGACCTGGTTTTCGATCGTTTGACCATTGCTGCCTACATGCCCATCTGGGTGACCTCCCAGGCACATTGAATCATATTTTAATATCAAAATTGTAGACCCCGGGACAGGATTTTCCAGTGGGGTAACACCTGCACCTCTAACCTTAGTGACTGTGGAGGGCCAACTGTACTTATATCATGAAATTTCTGAGAAATACAAACAGGACATGATAAACTTTTTGTAGATACCAATGTCACATTTCTTCTCCACCAGGTGTACACCTGGAGAAGTGTCTGTGATAAATGTTACATCATAAAGAAAAGAAATAGTTGTTGCATATTTTAAACAGCCTAGAATCAGGATTTCTGTCTGCTTCTATAGACCTATATTGGCTCATTCCAGATTAATATTTTAATGGGTGTTGAATCCATATGTTTCTACTATACCCTGCTTTGATCTCACACATATATGGAGAAACTATGTGGTTGTGGCAAATGCTGTGGCTTCTTGACATGAAAAATTTACTAGTGCTTATGCTGCTACACATCCTATTGTTGTTGTGTGCCTTCAAGTCATTTCTTACTTATGGTGACCCTAAGGCAAACCTATCATGGGATTTTCTGGGGGTGAAAATGTGTGACGCACCCAAGGTCACTCAATGACTTGCCATGGCTGAACGTGGAATTGAACTCTGCTCTCCAGGGTCATAGTCCAACACTTAAATCACTGCAACACAGTGACTCTCACGCCCCTCATACTCCTGCCAATTGTCAGTGCTATATGGAACTGATGGGAGTTGTAGTCCAAAATGCCTGGAGGATGTCACATTGGGAAAAATTTCACACCAAACTATTCCACAGTTATTTTTTAGAAGACCTTTTATTTATTTTTTCAAAGAGAACCTCAGTGTCTGACTTTGGTTGCAAACTGCGTGCAATGGCCAGGTTTCAAAGAATACACAGCTATGCTCAGTGTGTAGGAATGTACAATAATGTAGCAAGGGTTGGTTGTCCCAGAGCTCCCTGCTATATTCGAAGAAGGAACAGCTTCTATGAGCCTCATGCTCAGTGAGCTGCATGAGGGCAAAGAAGAGGTATATGTTGTCCTGTTTTCATGCTCCCTTTCCTCTATGCTGCTCATCAGCTGAGTTTGCCATCACTGAATGGCGAGCGTGATAATGCATTGGGAATGAGTAGTCCCAGCTTCCTTGTGGCCTTTGTTTGTCCTTGCTTAGGATGACTATTTGTAGAACCTCTTCACCTTGTCATTCACAATAGAGGAGCAGTATTGCCCACTTGGTCTGAATCTTATTGTTAATCCCAACTAGAGTAGATCCACTGAGTCAGCTGGATTTACCTATGTGTTGACTCCTAATCCATCAGTTAATTCAAGATTAACCAATAGGACACAGTCCTTTGTATTTTGTTATTATCTTCACAAAAATGGTTTTAGACATATGATACCTATATTGGACAAAAGCTGAACAAAGAGATGGAAGAAAAACAAGAGAACAAATCTAGCTATAATAAAGATACTGTTGTATGACATAGTTTATATCCTTCTGTATGCTTTAAAGGATTGGCTCTTATTATTCATGACTTTTTCAATCAGCTAAGTATTTTCTTTTATTATTGCTATGACCTCAGAAAGGTCTGATGATGGTTGGTAGCTGAGAAGTAGTGCGCATGTGTACGATATATATACAGAGAGAAAGAGTTGGAGTGGGAAATGAGTCTTAGAATTTCCCATGCAAAATGAAATGGTGAAAAATATTTTTGCCAGGATATGATTCCTTTTTCAAGTCAATGGCAAGGCAGGAAGAATTATTTGGTACTTTTTCTGATTAGTAGATCCATTTTTTATGTTTTTATTAGCAGTACAAGGGCTTAACTGTGGTGCTCCATCTTGATATTCAAGTCTAATTAGTGTAATAACATAATTAAAGACATTCTGGTGGGTGGCAGTACAGCAGTCTTCATGAGGTTAGTAGCAAAGCTATACACGACAAACCCACAAATTATTCTACCATAACTGGAACTGGTGTATGTGTGTATGTGCGTGTGTGTGTGTGTGTGTGCAGGGATGATTGAGAGAGTAGCACATGGCTGAATAGCAAGCTTGAATAACCACCGAGTTTCGAAACAATTGAAGGAATTGCTGCTAGCCCATTGGTCACCCAGTTTTCAAATACTAATTAGAAAATGTGGGAAACCCCTTTAAATACTTTTGTCTCAGTGAAAAGTGACATCACATGCTTGGAGCATTTAGCGATTAAAAAATGATTTTTTTTTAGAGTAGGATTTTAAAATTAATTTTCTGCAGAAGATCAAGATTGATCATGTAGGTCAGAAGTCCTCACATATGTCATTGTTAGTACCTGTAGGACAAGAGTGAGAGAATGGAACCTGCAGGCCACATGCATCCACTGGCCCATTGTTCTGTCCCCTGGACCCCCAAGGGGGGGCTCAGAAAAATTACAGAATGCCTCCAAAACCCTATTAGACCCATGGCTCAAACAAAATTGTCACTTTTTTCCAAAAATTATTCATTTTTTTTTGCTCCCAAGTGTCCTCTGAGGAGCATGTGAGGCATTTCCAAAATGTTTTAGATCTACCCTGGGCCTATTTAGGCCTGGAAGGGGCCTTTTGTGAAACAGGAAGTAAACAGGGAATGACTCCCATTCACTTCCTGTTTTTTTTAAAAGGTTTCTCCAGGGTCTAAAATGGCTCAGGAAATCTAAAAAAAGTAGTCATAGTGCCACCCTTATCTCCTAGAGGGCATTGGGGAGCAAAAAGGTTGATTTTTTTTTCTTTCTGGAAGCAGTGGATACGGGAGAGTGTATGTAGCCATCCAAGGTCTCCTAGCGCCAGCATGGTGTAGTGGTCTGAACATTGGACTATGACTCTGGAGAACAGGGTTTGATTCCCATCTTGGGCATGGGAACCCACTGGGCAACCTTGGATGGCTCCAACTCTCAGCCTCAGAAAACCTGTGATAGTTTTGTTTTAGGATTGCCATGAGTTAGAAATGACTTGAAGGCACACAACAACAACTGCAACAACAACAACTCTACCACAGTTGCCCACCTCTGTGGGAGATTTATGAATGCAAAAAAAAAAACATCAGCAGGAGAGAAGCTAGATAACGTTGACTCCCCAGTATATGCACATTCATCTGCTGGTCTCTTTGTATGCATGACAGGATATCTTTGTATGATTTGGAACTGTGCTTTTCATGGTTGGAAGAGGGGGGATGGGGGGACAGTTCTTGAGACTTTCAAATGTTTCATGTTGAAGTGCAATGCAATCATGAGTCTTCTCTCTATTCTCTCCCTCTCATTCCCTTGCCTTTTGCCCAGGTGCGGAGAAGGAAGCCATGCATGTCTGAGCAAAGGGGAAGGGAAGGGGTGGAGAATGCAAGGGAGGCATGTGTGTACTTTCTCCATGTGTGGGGCAGTCAGGTGTGTGGGTTGAAGACACACTTGCCTGGGTAAAAGGCAAAGGAATGGGAGGGGGAGAATGAGGGAGGCATGAACATGCCTTCTTCACATACAGGGCTTCTCCCTTCCATTTGCTTGTCTTTTGCCCAGGTGCATGTAAGGAATGCACATGCTCTAAGGCAAAAGGCAAGGGAATGGGAAGGGGAGAATGGAGGGGGAAGAGGCAGGCACATGCCTTCTTTGCATGCAGGGCTCCTCCTCCTATTCACTTGCCTTTTGCCCGTGTGTGTGGAAGGAAGGGGCATGTACCCAGGCAAAAGGGACGGGAATGGGAGGGGGAGAAAGAGAGAGGCATGTGTGTGACTTCTCTGCATGTGTGGCTGCCCCCCTCCCATTTGCTTGTCTTTTGCCTGGGTGCAGAGAAGGAAGGCACATGCACCCACACAAAAGACAAGGGAATGGGAGGTGTGTGCTCTCTCAGGTGGAGGAAGTTATTCATGGTTTTTCGACTTTCATGAGGGTTCGGTGCCCCAAGCTCTCGTGAAAGTGGAGGGGCCACTGTACCTGAAGAAAAGTGAAATATGATGTTCAAAGACTTCTTATTTCTCATTCTTCTGATGGATATATATTGTCTCACCTCCAGTGAAGTGTTTGAAGTAGAAGCACTCCCAGATTTGTGAAGCAGGTTTAAGAAAGTACTTTGAGAATGATATCATGAATCTTTTGGTGACAGTATTAGCTAACTGGCTGTTTTAAGCATGATTACTGAGGAGCAAATATCCTTGAACTTAGTGGACTGTACTTCAAAATAAACATGTTTAGATCTGCCTATTAATATCAAAGTGTCTATTGCTTCCAAGCTAAGAAGAAAGAATATGCAACTATCCAACTCCCAAAGTAAGAGATACTGTAGAATTTCACCCCATCAAGTGAACAATGACACCTATGTCTTTTCTATAATACCCACCAACTTTCTATTTCTTCATTAATTATTAAGAAAAATACTTTCTGAGGTCTCAAAATAAAAAAAGCTATCCTTCGATCCTCTAGGTTTACTCAACAAGCCACAGATGTAACTAAGGGGTTAAACTGCCTTTCAGAAATTGTGTTCTTGCCTAACAAAACTTCATGACCTAGCCAGTTTTTTTTCCAACTGATTACACTCTGCTACATTATAATGGAGCCAATGCATTTGTGTCTCAAGACCATACGCTACTATATCCTGACATGTTAAACATCTCCTGTGGCTCTCCGTACGCATCAGGGATGAGGACCTCCCTCTGTTTTCTCATTACGCCAAACAGTGAAATGTGGAAATAATTCTAATCCTTTCTTCTGCTTCTGTGGTACTCTGAAAAATGTGATAAACTGAATCCAATTAAAAGTCGTTACCGCTACAATGCTCAGTTTCTGTCTCTAACCTTTGTTTTATAATTCATTTTGTTATCTGTCTGTATTGTAATTTGGAGAAATAGTCATCTTTGATTACAGCTTTCTTTTTAAACAGGAAGATGTGTAATTCCTAGTGTTAATTGGTGAGATCCTGATTTAAAATGATGAAGTTCTACTAATGAACTGGTACTTCCTATCTTCTCCTTTTGCTCTCTACTGTATGTTTTCCAGAAAAGATTCTTAACAGCAGAGGCATGTGTATTCTGTCGAACACTCTTTATCAACCAGTAGAAAACTTTACTTGCATTCACTTGGTGATATAATGTGGTACTTCAAACCCTGTTAACTGCAAATAATTTTTCAACAATGTTTATGATTGCAGTTAAGTTCTAGCAGAGGAGAAGTACAGATAATATAAATATGCTGATCAAAGTTGGTTGGATTGGAACTATAAATAAATTGAGATTCAAAAACTGCAAATAAATCCAGTGTTGTGTTGCTGCAGGAATTACCATAGTTTATATAGAATGCAGCATGCTTAATTCCTTACAGGGGTATGCAGGTGCAGTTCCTGCTGACATCAAGGAGAACAGCACCCATGTAATTGAAAAGCCGAATTTGACCCGGAGTCTTTCAATATTGGCCCCTAATTAAGGGACGGTGTCTGGTGCATGTCAATTGCCTTAGACAGTGTTACTCAATTAGACACAACCAACACTATCCAGAGTCCCAAATGCTGCTAGTTATTGTGCAAGCTGATATTGACATGTTCCAGAAACAATGTGGAGTTCTCATGCAGTTAGCGTATTATTACATGGTATTAACTGCTAGCCGAGAATGACCACTTACTCATATAGAAATGATCTTTTCTTAAGCTGCAGCTGCACCTAGTTTACACAGGGGTTTATATTCCACTCCACATAGTGTTTGGTTTAAGTGTGTTTTACTTTTTCTGTTGTTCATTATGCCTCTTCAGTAGCTCAGCTCTCTCTTTCTCTTTCTGTTTTTGAAGGGGACAAGGGTGTGATTCTTTGTCAGCACTTTTGTAGGCAGACTTATCTGTGACACAGAGAAAGAAATCATATTATTTGTAAGATCATCATCATCATCATGCTTAGAATTTACAGTTATTTTTCCAAGTGCTCTAAATGGTTATCTCAGTAATCCTTAAAAGAAGATGGTTGGCAAATGTTCAGACTACATTCAGACTACAGAGAGTCAAATAAATCAATAATCAGAGCATCGAATGTAATTTTATTTATTTATTTTAGCAGTCAATATATATCTAGCATTTATAGTGTGTGAGGGGGAGGCAATGATTCATTTTTAACTATTCATTAATGTTTAAACCATTTATCCTTCAGAAAGCTCAGACTGGCAGTCATGAACCACTCCTTGTTTATTTCCCCCCCCAAAACAGGGTGATTTAGGTCAATTTGAGAGCAGCAATTTTGGGAATTCATTGTATGATTATATGATTTGAAAAAGTGTAGGGCTGCCAGACATCTACAAATGAGTTTGAACCAAATCCTTATAAATTGGGGAGTGGCTGTGGTGTCATCCTTGCCACAATATTTCGGATTTTTGCCAGTGACCTTTGTCAGTGAAGAAAGCTGATAGGAAGAGGATCAACCTATTTGAAATGTAATGCTGGAGGACAGTTCTGTGGATACCAGGGGCTGCCAAAAAGAAAACCAGGTCTGAATTCTCACTAAAAGTCAAAATGAGACTATTATACTTTGAACATCTCATCTCATCAGATGACATTACTCACTGGAAAAGACAATAATGCTTGGAAGGCAGTAGGAAAAGAGGAAGAGAACACTACAAATGGATTGATTAAGAAAAGGAATGTGTTTGCAAGACCTGATGGGTTTTCTGGAGGTCTCTCATTTACATGGTTTCCGTACAGTTTTTGTCTCTTCTCCTCAGGAAAGTACCAGGACTGGAACTGCTTCCTTGCAAAGGGGTTTCGAGATTAGGTCAAAGAGTGGATCAGGGTGAGGCTTGCACTATTGCTAGGTCTATAGGCTGTCTGTCCCTGATATGGTTGACTGGCTGATTGAATCTTGGTCCATTGAGCAGTCACAGCATAGTAATGGACAAACAAATGGTACAGCCCAGGAGAGTTGTCTTTACTAACTTGTAGTCAAGATAGCAGGTAAGTTCTGATATGATAGCCCTGTTGCTATCACTATATTTACCTCCTCTGTCTTTCTGCTGTTGCAGATCTGAGGCCATTTCTGGCCGTTTCTGCATGATGTCGCTATACCACCATAGCAGCGGGTTGTTTCCAGGTCAGGAGCTGTCCTATCACATGATGTTGTGGATGTAGCATATCTCAATTTCAGTAAGGCCTTTGACAAAGTTCCCCATGACATTCTTGCAAAGAAGCTAGTAAAATGAGGGCTGGACAGGGCTACTGTCAGGTGGATCTGTAACTGGTTGACTGACTGTTCCCAAAGGGTGCTCACCAATAACTGCTTTTCATTCTGGAGAGAAGTGACTAGCGGGGTGCCACAGGATTCTGTCCTGGGCCCAGTGCTATTCAATATCTTCATCAATGACATGGATGAAGGAATAGAGGGCATTCTCATCAAATTTGCAGATGACACCAATTGGGAGGGGTTGCTAATACACCAGAGGACAGGATCAAAATTCAAAATGACCTGGACAGATTGGAGAGCTGGGCCAAGGCTAACAAAATGAAATTCAACAGAGATAAGTGTAAGGTCCTACACTTAGGTAGAAAAAAATGGAATACAGAAATATAGGATGGGGGACATGTGGCTGGATAGCAGTAGGTGTGAAAGGGATCTAGAAGTCTTAATAGACCTCAAGCTGAACACAAGTCAGCAGTGTGATGCGGCAGCCAAGAAAGCCAATGCAATTCTTAGTTGCATCAATAGGAATATGATGTCTAGATTGAGGAAGGTACTGGTACCACTCTACTCTGGTTTGGTTAGACCTCATCTTGAATACTGTGTCCAGTTCTGGGCACCCCAATTCAAGAAGGACATGGTCAAGCTGGAGCAAGTCCAGAGGAGAGCAACCAAAATGGTGAGGGGCCTGGAAGCCATGCCGTATGAGGACAGACTTAGAGAGCTGGGTATGTTTAGTCTGCAGAAGAGAAGGTTAAGAGGGGACATGATAGCCATGTTTAAATATTTTAAGGGATGCCATGTAGAGGAGGGAGTGGGCTTGTTTTCTGCTGCTCCAGAGACCAGGACAAGGAGCAATGGATTCAAGCTGCAGGAAAGGAGATTCCACCTGAACCTCAGGAAGAACTTCCTGACAGTCAGGGCTGTCCGGCAGTGGAATATGCTGCCTCAGAGTGTAGTGGAGTCTCCTTCTCTGGAGGTTTTTAAGCAGAGGCTGAGTGACCATCTGTCGGGAGTGCTTTGAGGGTGTTCCTGCATGGCAGGGGGTTGGACGGGATGGCCCCTTTGCTCTCTTCCAGCTCTACATTTCTATGATTCTATGATTCTATGTTATTGCTATCCAGCTGCTATCCTATCCCCAAGCATTGCCAAACTGCCCTATTAATCCATTAACTGCCTCCTATAGTGCTTCAATCCCATCAGCTGGCTCAGTGTGGTACTGTTAAGTGCTTGATAGTGCTTCTAGTTATCATGAATCCAGCAGTGGCGTGGGCTGTGTGTGTGCCCAGCTTGTCCCTCCCTCAGTGACTCCCATGGCATAGTAATTTTGAAATCTCTCACTTCTCCATGTTTATTTTAAATTTTTCATTTGCTTTAAAATTTCTTTTTTAAAATACATTTTTAGGCATCATAGTGTGAAAATGCAGTAGTCTACCACGTGTTTAGTATGGCTTCCAAATAAAAATAACCCTCCAACCATTCAGGGTGGTGGGGCGGGGTGAAAGTGGGGACAGGTAGTGGGCAAGGATGCTGTGGTGCCGAAGAAACACCAATGACAATACTGCTACTCATCTGCTGAAGGCAGGGTGCAGAAAACAGTGTTCCCAACCCAATGGCATTGTGCCAATGGCACTACCACAATTTTAATGGTATATTTCACTAATAGCCTCTAGTGTGGAAATGGCCTGAGTCTCATTTGACTGTTGCTACTTCTGTTGTTTCATCTGAGTGTTGTCATTCTTCTGACACTCAGTTGTTTCATTTTTGAGATATGTGGGAGAATAAACTTTTCTGTTGCCTTGTTTGCCCTTGTCCATTACTTGCCACAGCACACATGATCTCAGTCTTGGGCACTCGAAGAAGTTTCAGGTTTCAGTCTCTCTCACCAAATGCCACTAAACTGCTAACATCCACCTCTGAATTTCCAAATTTTTAAATTTGCTCTCAAAATGTAAATGTGTATGAATGTGTATTGTGTTCCATAAAAACTCTAGGCTAGTTGCAGAATTATAGCAGAATCACATACTTGATGCAACAATAACAGCGTCACAGAAAAATGTACCCATGCATCTTTCTGTATTCCTTCTCCGTTACAATCAGTTCCCAACATTCTCTTTCTTACTATCTCCAATCCAGGATTCTGTCCCAGTGCAGCAATGTAGAAAATGAAACTGGGAAGGGCGAGCAGATGAAAAGCTGTGTTGTAGGACATAACCGAGGGTTAGCAAAATCAGTGCCATGAGACTCCCTTCTGAAAAACAGCATATGATTCAACAATCTTGCTGAAACTAAGCGGATCTAATTCTACATGGCCTACATGGGAGACTGCCTGGGAATTACTCTCTGTGCTTCTGGCATGTACTCCTACTTGAGTTGCTCAGGAGAAAAAGCAAGATAGAAATTAATGAATGAATGCATTTATAGCCTATTCTCCTCTCACAGTGTTGGGCCTTTTCCTTTAAAATATTTCTGGGTTATCTGCAAAAATGTTAAAGCTTTCTTTTTCCATGAGTAAATGGGGAATCTGAATTGTCAAACGGCATGCTTGTGAACTTCCAACTTATTATTCCTCTCATTGCTTTTCTGAAGGGGACAGTGAATCCAAATGTTGGCATTGCCATTGTAATATTTCGCAGCACTATTATTGTTAGAACACCCACTGTGGCTTATTGCACAAAATCCTCTGCTGCAAATAGGTTAGCAACCAAAAACAGCGTGTGTTTGTGTGTGTGTAAGATTGTATTGCAAAAGTATATGTAAAGCTGCTCTAAAGACATACAAATATAACAAACACTAAACATTCCATGGCCAATTTTTATTCTCTGCTACAGGCAGGGGAAACTCTATAGATTTTCAACATATGACAAAAATCTGATTCTAATCTCGCTTACATATATATGTCAACTGTACAATAACTCCACTGGCATTTTCAACTTATATATTAGAGTGAGAATTATCAGAATTTGGATTTGTACCATGCGATAGAATCAAATATTGTCTAGAAGTGGGTCATAATTCAAACTGAATAATATTAATGAGTTGAGTAGTTTTCTGTAATTCCATAGTGCTTCTGGCATGTCTAACCAACTATTTGGCAAAAGTAGCACATTTATAATCAGACTTTTGATTTCTTCACACTTGTATATGACTTAGTTGAGGCAAATATATGATAATGAGGAAAATGATATCCATTATTGCAAAGGTGGCTTATGAAGGCTTGTTTGTTGCAAATTTTCTCTTGGAGTGTAGTGCATCCCAACCTTTCTAAACATGAAAATTTGTCTCAAAAATTAGAAGTGTTACTTGAAAAACCTGACATTTGCTACTGATATATTAATTTAGTAAAGTAACTAAAAATCATATTGAAGGATGATGTCTAAATTTCTAATCTAAAATATAAAATTTCATTTACAGTATTTAAAAACATGAACATAAATGGAATCAGACTAAATATTGTTCTAGGCTTACGGTGTCTACTGCTGCTCTACTTTTGTAAGAGAAAGGCAGGATATTAAATAAATAAATAATTTTTAGCTAATTATGTGCACGCTGTCATCACACTCAAGCAATTTCAAGTATCAAGGGACAGGCTTTTACCTACTGTAGCAATTAATACTTAATAACATTTAACTTTGACTGTGTTCTGACAATTGGGGTAGAAAAATTTAGGAGAGGTTCTCATCTCAAGATATAAAACAGGAAAAAATGAAAAATTCAGTGGACAGTTGAAAAATTTCTTGAACAACATCTATCCATGTCATTCAACAGCACTGCTTTTAAATGAATATTCTTTGAAAAACAATGGTGTTGAATGACATTATTCGAGTCTTTTAGGTTGTTTTAAATCTCTTTGACCCAAGACTGAAAGGCTAATGTTAGTGAAGACACCATTGTTTGTGACTGGTTCACTTAATAAATAAATTACGTAGGGCTTGACTATGGAAACTGAAGGATATGCAAAGTGCACCTTGTGATTTGGATGTGGCCCCAAGGCCCCGGACACTCACTTTCACACCTCCCAAATTAGTCCCCCAAACAGCAAATCCAACCCCCTGGATACCTGTAATGGTATCATTTTTCCCTGAAATGCAATCCTTCCAGCACTCCCGCCTACCCACAAAAAAAGGCCTTTTATAGAAATGTGACTGGCTGGTCACCTTCTGTTTTTGGAAAAAGGACTTTCTAGCAAAAAAAAGGGGAGTTGGGAACCAAAATTAGATTTACAGGTTCAGGAAGATGGGAGAGTGATCAAGGCAAGGGCAGATATGCCCCTTAGAAATTCCTCACTGCTGTTTCAAGTAATACAGAATGCAAGACTTTTCCAGGCACTGAGATCAGGAGTGTAGCATGAGTATCTGTTTTCCCTCATGACCCCACATTTCTAGAAATTTTGTATTTTATCAAACCATGTCCTAATATTTATGGTACATAAGAATTTCTTCCTATATTGTTGTGATTTCTGATTTTAGCATTAGCTAATGAAGACAAGATTTCACTACCTTAAATTAATTTGTGCACACAATAGCTTGTACAGCAATGAAGGTGGTGGACTCTGCTTGCGCAAACAAAACAGATGTGATCCCATTTGTTGGAATTAAAAACAGGCACAACTTTATTGGTGACAGCTGAAGTTGCTCAGATCCAGTCACTGGCCAACCTGCTTCTTGGCTGATGAGGACCAATTTATCCAACCCACTTGCTGGGGAGAGCTGGAATGGCAGAAGCCACTTGGGCAGAAGCCACTGTGTGGTTTCCTTGCTCACCTGAGAATGAGGCAGAAGGAAGCACCTTGGTTACCTATATCTCCAAAGCCCTATAAGGGAACTCTCCCAAAGTGGGTATGATGGGCCCTCAGCCCTGAGGGCCCATCTCCTGAAAATTGGATCTGGTCCTATGCCAGAAATTTTGAACAGAGTTTGTGACACATCAGAATTTCAAGCAGTTGTGGTTAAGAGCATCTCACCTGGGCTATAAACAACATAATCTAACTCCAAGAAGTATGGGCAGAAAGATGATCTGAAACCAGCTGACTATCTGTGTGCCTGCAGTTGCCTTTTATGCTTCAGGACAGGATCAGAGCGAAATCCGCACAACTTGGCCATGCCCCACCAACCAACCAGACCTTCTCTGATTGGTTGGCCTTTCTTCTATCTTTTAAGTTCTCATTCCCCTACACAGAATGCAAAAGAAGCCCCTGGTAAATCAGGGCACTTTTTTGTACTGTGATTCATTTCTGTTTCTATAAACTGGAAAGTCTGGTTGCAGAATGAGAGTCTGGTTTTCATATACTATATATTTGCTATAAAAAGCATGGATGTAAACACAGTCCTTACATAGTATCTGATGACTCACAATTACGAAGCTTTGCTTTTTGTTCTGTTCTGTGTCTATTATCTAATTGTCTATCCTTTAAGTTCTGTTGGTCAGCATCAGGCTTCATTTCTCCTTGGTATTTTAGTTTCTAAGCCCCCCCCCAATTTTAAGTAATTTTAAAATGGTTATAATCCCCTGACTTTCTGAACAAAAGATATAAGAGATCAGTCTATGTCATGGCAGTGATATAAGAATGAAGAATTATTGGAATGGAGATTTATTGGAACAGTCACTGTAGGAGTGGGTCTATCGTCAGCACAGTTGCAGTATGTGCATTGCTTCACTTGGAACACGAATTTGCTTCAAACCACACTGTTAAAAATATGGATTTTTAAGAAATGAAAGCTATTCTAGGCCAGGAAGTCTTCTGGAATAATAAAAATTATAAAAGACTAGCAGAGTGCCTAGGCGGGTGGAGATGTCCAAACACAGGTTGCATGGTTACCTGCCAGTGATGCTTTAGCTGTGGATTTCCTGAATTGGCAGGGGTTTGGGCAAGATGGCTCTTGGATCCTGTTCCAACTCTTGTAGTCTATAACATTGTGACAGCCTTTGAGAATGGAACTACTTCAAATTCCACCCAAGTGATCAGCACAGCTACTTCATCCTTTCTCCAGACCTGTGGGTTTTCCCAGATCACAATCAACTTCATGCTTAATTGGTCTTGAAAGAAGCCCTCCTATACTGTGACTATGAACATGAACATGAGCATGGGAGGGTGCTTAAAGGCAACACAATGGGTAACTTTAAAAAGCTGTTTGTTTAGAGAAGGTGTTCATGATAAGTAAGCAGAAGTGTTGGTCCTTAAATACAACTGTTCTAATTCAGCTAACACATTTTTGACACTAACAATTCATGGCTAGTAAAATAGCTATGTATCACTGACACTTGTGCCTGACAAGAGGGTTTAAAGGTTACTTTTGGTTATGGGAAGACTATTTCTCTTTCATTTCCTTGAAGCTCCATCTGGAAGTACTGCAGTCCCACCTAGCAGAAACGTCTGTCTATAACCCTAGGCAGGAGCTAACTTTCACAATTGTATTAAACCATTTCTGATAAAATATGAGTTTTATCCAGATTCAGTCATACTTAGAATAGACACATTGATAACAATTAGACCTAAGTTACCTAATATTAACTCAAGTTATGTTGAGTTCAGTGAATCTCTAAGGCCCTTTCTGCACTACATTGTTCTAGTGCTATTGTTCCACTTTCAACATCCTGTGGAGTTCTGGAATTTGTAGTTTACTAAGGTCAAAGGACTCTCTGGTTGAGAATTCTAAATGCCCCTCCCTAAACTGCAAACTCCAGGATTTCATAGGAGGTTGAGAGTGGAATAATAGCACTCTAACAGAATAGTGCAGAAAGGCCTTAAGTGTTACAAAGTCTGGACACAACCCAAATATGTAGCTATGCCTGTGCAAGATTGTGGAGGGAGCAGCCATAACTGTTGTGTATTGTGCATAATTTATTTTATTTCTGCAAGTCACTATAAGGGCCAAACACAAGCTTTTTCCACAGCAATAATACCTAGAGCTCTGCTAAGATCCACTGGCTTCTGAGATTTCACAATGTCCCCCTTTTCAAAAATATTTATGCATTCCTGAGGGCTAGAAACAAACTTTAACGAGAGAGGGAAACTTCTCAATCTAAAAATGCTGAATTCTGCAGCATACCCAACATTCTATACTAGATCAGCCTGTGCGTGGAATTGCTGAATACACTGAGGTCTAGTCTTCTGTTGCATTGCACTTTTTCCTGCTAACTACAAGCTAGTCTCTGTGTTTTGCTTATTAGCTACTGCAGCTGAAGGTGAAGGGGCAGTGGCTGTTATAAATTCCCTAATGCACTTTCTCAACCATTCAGTTGCAATCTTTTATGGCCTTTGGAATGGAAAAAGGATACTAAACAGTAAAGCATTTTTCCAAGTGGAAGGAAGTGTAGCCACCTCCTCTTCGTGTTCCATACAGAAGCCCGGGTTACTATTTAAACTGACCCCAGACTCCAGTGAGGTTAAAGCTCTGGCATTACCCTTGGCACGGACCTGCTCTATCATCTTCATCAGGAACATCCCAGTGCTAGCTGTGTGCATTCTTTCCTGCCAACATAACACATCTGTGTAGAATGCGCACACGCCTATGTCCACCCTAGTCTTTTAGTAGCAATTAACCTTTCCTACAGGGTTTCCTTTGAAGCTTGCTCATGTTTTTATTGCAAAGTAGCAATGAGGACTTTTTTTTTTAATGAAGGGAAATGTCTAAGCTTCCATGTTGCTTAATCTATTCTATTTCCCAAAGCAGACACTGCAATTATATTAGCCAATTCCTAATGGGGTCAATTTTATGATCTTAAAGAGGTCTGCCTGGAATTCCAAACTGCAACAATTGTGTATATACGACTTCCCACTTTTATATTTTGTGCGCCTTGTTTTGTGCAGAGATGAATTATGCTGGCTGAGGAAATTAAGGATGCTTTCTCCCCAACATCTGTTTTCATAAGGATTAAGAGATCAAGACATAAAATACCTTTAGGACTCATGAGGATTTGCTCCCTTTGCAAACGTCACAGGATGCTTTCTGTGAACAAAGAAAGCCTCTTATTAACAGAAAAGTGTGAAAGTACTCTTTTCTCTGACCTGTGCAGCCTGGGTGATTTGGAACACGTTTAGAAATGTAGTTATAATCAAATTAGACATTATGAATTATTGGCTGGGAGATGTTCTTGCCAATATTTTTCCAATAGTCACTTGCAAAGTAGCAATGAGATGTTTTCTTTCAGTTAATTAAAGTAAGTAGTGTTTATTTTTGCAATGTGGTACCAAGGAATATTTGGATTACAATGTGGGAAAGACCCATTCACACATTCTTGCTCAGCTACCATGGCTTTTAGCAGTAAGTTTTTGCCAACTGCAGGAATATCCAATGAGAAAGTCTTTATCAAAATAAATGTTGAGAGAAAGAAATATGCCAGGTAACAACTAAGCCTCCCTGATGACTTATCCTTGGTTTCCCTTATTCCACTATATCACAGATGGCAATCTCTTGAGCCAGTATGATGTAGTGATTTGAACATTGGTCTACGATTCTAGAGGCCAGGATTCAAATCCCCACAGAACCATGGAAACCCACTGGGTGACCTTGGACAAGTCACACTCCCTCAGTCTCAGAGGAAGGCAAAAGCAAACCCGTTCTGAACACATCTTTCCAAGAGAAAGCCCATGATAGGTTCATCTTAGGGTCACCATAAAATGGAAATCACCATATGATGGAAGCAACTTAAAGCTTAAACAACAAAGCTTCTTTATATTGCCAAATCAGATAATTTGTCCCACTAGCCCGGTCTTGTTTACTTGCTTTGGTAAGTTGCTTTCCAGGGTCTCAAAAAAGCAGTCTTTCCTATAATCCGTGAAAAGATCTTTTTAAATGCATAAGAGAGATGTGCAAGTAATATAGATTTATGTTACATGCATAATATAAAAATTGTGATATTGAAGTATGCAGTATCTATTTCTTAAAACTGGAGGGAACAGTTCTAAGGATTGCTGCACTGTCAGGTACCATTGTTGTACTGATGTCTCCAGCTGTAGTCCTGTAACCTTTACCTGGGAACTCCATAGGATTTATTGTATAGTAGGTATGTGCTCCATAAGATTCTCTATTAGTTCCCTCTAAAATACATCACTTTTGTGATGTGCTTGAGGCCTAAGGCCCTTTCACACTGCACAGTTATAGTGCTATCATTCCATTTTGACTTCTATAGTTCATTCCTATGGAATTCTGGGATTTGCACTTTAGAGATGGGCATTTAGAATACTCAGCCAGAAAGCTCTAGTACCTCCCAAGACTACAAACTCCAGCATTCCACTGGACATAAACCTGTCAGTTAAAACGGAATCATACTGCTATAATTGTATAGTGTGAAAGTCTCTCTAGTCTACCTATAGTAGAATGAGAGGGTATAATGCTGAGCTAATAAAACTTGACTGTATCACTTAAAAACACAGAGAAGGCCTTTATATTTTCACATGGCTCCTCCTTTTTTAAAAAACAAAACAACTCTGAATTTAACATTCACTTCCTTGATTTCAGTTTGTGGAGACTTTTATTTTTTGAAGAACCATTAGGACATATTTTTAAAAACTGTAGTCATCCTATAGAATCTGAAGTCCTCAGCACATTCTGCTTTCTAAATCTCATTCTGTTGCACGTATAGACCAGAATTCTCTCAAAGCTGAGCTTAGCAAAGCTACAGAACTAGTGAGATGACCATGGACAAAGCAACTCCTTTCAGACTTAGGGTGTTGCTAACCTAAAATGATGAGATAAGCTGTCAAAAACTGCCCTGGTGTCCTGTGGTGAGATGAAAAGTAAAAATAATAAGTGTCCCAATTCTTTTTCATTTGTCTGCTTTTTTCATAGTAGTAGAACTTACGGTCATCCAAGTGTAACTGATTGTCAGTGGGTCCTAAACAGAAAATTCATCCCACACCGCCCATGTGACCATGGGTGGCGGGGGGACAGCCTTCGCCGCCCTCCCGCGAGAAGAGATCGTTGCAGGAGACGATGGGAGGAGGCGAGGCGGGACGGTGCTATTTAAGGCCGCCCCGCCTCTCCCTCGGCCTCTTTTTGGATCCAGGCAAGTTCATGTAAGTTCAAGTTCACTTCCCCTTTTATGTTAATTAGGCATATTAATAAATTGCCCTAGTTCAACCCAAGTTCTGTGTGCGATCTCGTCATTTCGTGGGTTGGGTGGCAAAAAGAGGTTTACCACCCACAATGGAATGTCACGGAATTTACTGAACAAAGTGTTGAGCTACTAGGTTAGATTTTTTTTTTTAAAAAAAGAAAGATCACAAAAATTTAACAATGAAAAGTCTGTTGATATCTATTATTTACTGCAATAGCTAAATGAAATTTCTTTGTTCTAAGAACAGCCATATACCAAGATGAACAACAGCTGAAGGCTACTGTTGTTGATGAAGATGATGATAATAAATCTTGCCTGTTCCTCAGTTTGGGACTGTTGGAAACATGTACAAAATGATCCTAGCATACTGGTCCTTCTGTCTGATCCAGGAGGACAGTTTTTAAAAATAGAGCTATGTATTATGTTAGTCTCATGGGAGCTTCCTGAAACAGTCTACATGTGGCAGTTATTCCACATAGTCACTGCATCTCACAGAGCCAACCAAGCAAGACATGTGTGGTAGCGGCAAGCAGGTCAGAGGGTTCCATATAGCAAGTTAATCTTATGTCTTATAACTGTGATAAGTACAAGAAGCAGAGTCTTTCTTATTGTGATCAACATAATCTGTACTTCAGTTCTAACATGACCTAGTGTCCCTTAACAAACTGTTCTCTGGTAAATGTAAAGTTGAAGGCTTTCACGGCCAGAATCTATATGCTGTTGTGGGTTTTCTGGGCTTTGAGACCGTGTTCTATTAGTATTTTCTTCTGACATTTCACCTGCATCTGTGGCTGGCATCTTCAGAGGATCTGGTGGCATGGAAGTGAGACAGACTATATATACTTGTGTAGTCTCTGGATGGGAGGAAGCAATTTGCATATGTTAAGTTGGCCTGTGTGATGGCCCTGTTGTTAAATGGAATATCCCCCAGGGTTGTGTTAGTCAGAGGATATGCATAACAGCGCGTTAAGCAGATTGTATTGTTTCTTGTAGAGGGACCTCCAGAGTCCGGATGGTGTTCATTGGCATTGTTACCTGGTAACTTCATTATTATTTTCAGTAATGGACATTACTTTATATTCCCTTTTGAAATTCCTAAGAATCCAGTCCAGAATCCAATCCAGTCTCTACAGTCCAGAACAATTTCCCAAGGGAGATTTGCATGCCCTGCTTTTTGCCTTATTTTAAACAACTTCTTAAGATTGCTTCATTTCAATGGTAGCTTTGCCTTAGCTGAAAGTGCTTTAACCCATGCAAGTTGGGCTACCTGATTCTTACTGACTTTCTAACTCAATTATGCCGATTTTCTCTCCCCAAGAAGCTTCTCCTGGGAATTATGGTTCCTCTAGAGCCAAATGGGTAAGAGTGGAGAGGGCTGTGTTAGGTAAACTGGGTTTCTTGGCTTGCATAAATGAAATGTTTTCTACTAAGTCAAAACTACCACTGGATATGATCTTATATACATTCAAGGACAGGTTATACATGTCCTTTATGTGGCAGCATATCAGAATGAATTTGTCCAAATAGTTCTCTAGCACACCTAGTCATATTGACCTCAATGTCTGGAATCCTTTCAGGTAATGAGTGTGTATATGAAAGCTTCCATGAAATTCTTTTGGAGGAAACACCTGAACATGATGGAGAACCAAGCACTTTGTCACTCAGTATCCATGAACAATCTTCTCCAGCAACATCAAGTGAAGCCTTCACACCAAAGGAAGGGTCTCCTTACAAAGCACCAATATACATTCCTGATGACATCCCAATTCCATCAGAGTTTGAGCTTCGAGAATCAAATATTCCTGGAGCTGGATTAGGGATATGGACCAAAAGGAAGATTGAAGTAGGTGAAAAATTTGGACCATATGTAGGAGAACACCGTCCAAGTCTTAAAGATCCCAATAATGGATGGGAGGTAGGAAAACATATCTTATTGTCTTTATTGTGAGATTACTAATCTGTTTACTTTTGCTAAAGATGGTATCTTGGAGTATGGAGGAACTGGCAACAGTGGCCTTATAATTTGTTGTTGAAGGAATACATACATATGGAGAAAAATTTTCATGGATTTCTCTTAGTTCATCCTACATAATCCATTCTGGCTTTGCAGATTCAAATGCCTCCATTAATATGAAAGTTGGGGAGACATAGTTATTATCTGAACTTGCTTTGATAATCTTGTTGATCTTTTTCTTTGTTTTCTTTTGATGAAGGTTTGAATGGTTCTCTGTGAAAATAGATGACATTGTTGCAAAGTTTTAATTTCCAGAATAATGATTTGCTTTTTAGTTTTTCCAAACCATGATGTTTTGCAGAATGAAATTGACAAAAATGGTTTTTTTAAAAAAGTTAAAAGAGTAGGTCATGGAGAAAATATTGTAAATTCTCAAAGGCATTAGATCTTTTCAGGAAACCCCAGTTGGAAATAGCATTCAGGAGGTCTAAAAAGAATACCTTACAGATGGTATGAATAGTAACATAGACAGTTCTGGTCTCAGCATACATTGGATTGTGTTTGTCAACAGAGTTAGACTCATGTTCTGTCCATATTTGCATGTAAATCAGTTTTCTTGTTAACAGAACAGTAGTAAACTAATAAGTAAGGATCAATACTTACTTGTAGAAGAATGAAAAGAACGTTAGAACAGTTTGAGATAAAAGGTATGGTATGAGTGAAGCAGAGATTGGAAAGCTACTTTCTAAAAAGGTAGTTCACTGACAACACATTACAAAGCCCCACCTCCAGAACTTATTGGAACTTATTGGTGACATTGCTTTCTTTTCTAAAAAAAAATCATTATATTACTCCTTACTTTTTAAAAAAATCAGAGGCTTAATTAAAAAAAAAGAGGGATAATACTTGAAATTGTCCACTCCAAATGCCTCTTTTAAATGGAATAAAATGGTAACCAGAAAGTTATCATTTTGTGTCCAAAACTTAAGGATTACAATTTACATAATTTCTTTAACAAGTAACATCATTACATTGCCAGAAAGAATATTAAGTTACAAGTAATGATGTTACTAGTAACATGTAACTTTTAAGATCTGGGATGAAGCAAAAAGACAATACAAAGCCTAACCAGCTGTGTAACTATTGGGGGAGAGGACAGCAAACTGAGGGCATTGCTCCCGAAAATGAATGTTTTCTTCAGTCTTCAAGTTCCTAGCATTGCGTTGACTTAAAAGGTTCATTGAGCCCTTAGAAATACAATTTAGGCATTCAAAGAAACAGGCAGGCAAAGGGACCAAAGGAATGCAAACATAGCAAATATAAGAATTTTAGGTGTAAATGATTTTCAGGGCCTCTCTCTCTAAAATGCTAGAAATTTGGGGATTGAAGGAAAATTGAATGAGGGAGAGAATTCTTAAGGAGGGCAATGCCAAAGGAGTTTTTTTTTTAGAAAAAAAATTAACAGTAGGGAAAAACATGCCTATAAAAAGCATGCCTTAAACATGTTTTCCTCAGAACAATCAATTAGTGACTGGTGGCAGGTAACAATATCCTCTTTAGTTGCTGTTTGTAGAGGGTACACTGAAACAATGGTGATGCAAGCAACATAGCAGTGCCTGCATAACATGGCCAGTGTTGCTCTGGTTCAATTGTGTTGTGCTCTTGTTGTATTTCTGAGCAAGGCTGATAATATTTTATGACACTGGAGGCCATCTGATAAAATGGCGGCATTGAATGTCACTTTAGAATGTTGAGTACTTCCTTCTCATCCTCATTTCCTGGTCCTTTCCCTTGTTTTTCCACACTAGCTTGTTATAGTGCGATGATTCCACTTTCAACATCCTCTGGAATCCTGGTACTCAAAATATATGCTTTACAGAATCTCTCGAGATGGAGAATATCCTAAGCAGATTCACACATTAAGCTATTAGCATCTAAACAACTAAGCCTTAGAGAACAGGGATATGATAACTTCTCTGACTCCTGTCCTTTCAAAAATGGGACAAATGGGGGAAAATATACATTTTCTTACTCTTTTCTCATCTCTCTTGTATTTGCTGAAAAGCCACAAGGTGGCTCTTCATCACGTTATGCTTTGATTCTGCCTATTCTGTGGCAGTAAGGTCATGCCTTCACAAGTACATCACCTCATAGTTCACTGGAGGCCTTTCATATAATTTTCTTGATTTTCCGTAGAAGTGATACCAGGTAAATGAGACAAATGATATTGATTTGTGTGAATCAAAAATGACATTTTAAAAATGAGTGAGAACTGAAGCAATATTAAAACTTTACTTTTTTTTACCTGTTTCTACTAAGGATATAAAAATATTTGCAATTTTTATCACCCTTGATAAGAAAAGGTATAATGAGAGTTCAGAAATTCCATCAAAAAATGTCAAAAGCCAAG
This sequence comes from Ctenosaura bakeri, assembly GCA_948474755.1. NCBI lineage: Eukaryota > Metazoa > Chordata > Lepidosauria > Squamata > Iguanidae > Ctenosaura > Ctenosaura bakeri. The sequence goes on from CAOLHI010000128.1 coordinate 737,315, forward strand.
AGATTTCTCATAAGAGCAAGAAAGACAGCACTATTTTTGTCAGCAGCAGCAATAACAAAAGATGTATTTGCTGCAATGTTACAGTTTGCACAAAATAACCTTTGCAGAATTTTCACAAAAAAATCCTGAAATACAACAAAGCCACCAAAAGATACGAAAAAAGACCCCCCCAAAACCCCACATCATTGTGATCTTGCCAAATGGGCGGAAAACTCTTTTCACTTATATGAATTAAATAAGTGAAAGTTTACATCCCTAATGTATATACCTGCTGATTTAAACAAACTTATAATGGAATACATGCAAATTCTCCTTCCTTTTTTTTAAAAAAAGGAAGGAAGGAGGGCATGACTCTTCTGATCTTGTTGCTGACAGTTTATAATTTTGGTGTGTTAGGTGTTTTCTATACCCAAAATGTATCCAAGTATGAAATGTTCAAGTGCCATTTATTACAGTACACTAAATATGTGAGCAGTATTCATAGATGTATGGGCTCTATTCTTTCAATAGTAATTAAAGAACAACCAGGCTGAACAATATATAATTTTAAGTGTCTGCATATTAAAAACAACATTAAATAGGATGGTCTCCTGTTAGGCCAGATGATAGAACTGAAAACTATTTAGACTGTACTTGAAAACTGTGAATGAGTATGTAAAAATATTTGCAATACCCCCATGTCTTCCTGGAGTGGAGATTGGAATGTTGCCTCATCATTTTTAAAGTAATGGCCGTGCAAACACTTGACATACACAAGATTTGCCAGATATATTAAATTGTTCCCTTTTTGTGTATGTGTAAGCTATTAAACATGTAGAAGGACAAAAAACCTGTGACTTAGTTATGTTCTGGTCATCATAACCAGAGTGTTGGAGAGCAGTTTAAATGAAAAGCTATAAATTTGAATTTTATCTCAGTTTGTGGGCCCAAAGCTGAACACCATCTAATCACGTATTGGTTGGCTAAAACCCAAATCGAACAAGAGGTCACTGGGCAAAGGCAAAGGTCAAGCTTTTTTGCAGTTTGTCACTGTGGTTTAGTATTTGCCAGCAAACCAATCATACACTGAGGCCAAGAATCTGGAGCTCAATGAGAAGAAGAAAATGTTCTGCTCCTTAATCAAGATAATGTATTATACACAGATGTAAGCAATTCTTTTCTTTAAAAAAGCAAAGAAATACACACACACACACATATACATATATGTCATTTTGCTTTTTTATGTGTGTTTGGAAAGATGCCAGGAGCAACTCCTTGGAAAATGCTGTGAAAGAAACAAGCATTCATATAATTTGCATGGATATGAATACATAATTTGCATACATGCACACATTTGGATAGGCATGCACAGAAGTACACATGCTTCTGAAGCTTCTTGAACATGTTAGTTCCTCTTGCATTGTGGATTCAAAGATTTAACTGTCATGTTCAAGGAGAGACAGTTTATCCCTAGTGGTCTTTGTATTCAATGGACAGCAGTGCTTGGGCTGCCTATTAGGAAAGTGGAAACAAAAAATATCAAACATAAAATATATAATAAGAAATACTCCAAATTTTTATTCCGGTAAGTCATAAATGATTTCTCTCAGAAGAAGAAGAGTCCTGGAATATTTCCACGTATTAAACAAATAAATAACAAATAACTAAAATGGATATCACACTATGTTGTTCTACAGCCTTGAGGCAGGTAACAGAGAAGTAAACTTTAAACTGTTTCCAGTTAAACAGATGTAAACATAAACTTGTTTAAAGTATTAAATGCACATTCAGTGTTCCCTGATGCAAGCTTAGACTTCGGCCCTTTTTGCATGGCATTTTCCATGCAAAAGGGTGCCTGGAGCGTCGCACAATTGTGAGGAGCGATCTGCACGACACATTCACAATTGTGCGATGCTCCAGGGGCCGGCAGGCGCCAATCGTGCACCTTTTCATTTTCAGCTAGAAGCCGAAAATGGTGGGCAATTGTGCATTGCTCCCGGGGCCCATGCACACTTACCTGGCGTCCAGACCCTCTGGAGTCGCGCTGGTCACACTTCCTGCCCCTGTGCAGGCTGGGCAGGTCCCAGGCTGCACTGCGGAAGGAAGAGGCGGGGCTCTCGCACGAGCAGGCAGCTTGTGTGGAGCTGAAGGACCCTGGACGTGAGAGCCTCTCACCAGAGGCTGCTCTCTCAATGCCTGCACCCCAGGGCCAGAAGAAGGTAAGGTGCGGAAAGGGCCTTCGTGTTAGCAGTACGCTAGATCAGAAATGGTCAACTGGCAACCCACAAAGTATTTTTTTTTTGTTTTCCAAGGCAGAGCATTATATTTCCTGGATGTTGTACAGTCAAGCAAAGGAACATTCAGTAGTGTTTACTCTTTGGCCATTCATGGGTACATACTTTATGAGTGGAGTTAGATACCCCTAGATTGTATTGGCACATTTATGGCTGCATATAAATAATGGCCAGGGGAAATCCCCAGAAAATCAAATGCCAGATTCCATACTCTTCAAGGGGGAAACCCTCTTGATTTAGGCTTGAAGTCTCCATTATGGTCTGTACAAACAACACAGATTCCAAAGTCATGAGGCAAGTACTAATGAGGATGAGAAATAAACTGCACCAGATATTTCAAATATGATGCAAGTTTGCTTTAATTGTTTTCATTCATGGTCTTATCCACTTGTTTCATTGTATTTTTTTTCCTGTGAAGTGTTGTATCCTAGTGGAACAGGAGAATGTTCCCCTAGAGGAGCTATTTTGTATAGATTCACCCTTCCCCAATAGTGCACTCATAACCATTTCCATTTGATTCAGTTTTCTTCTATGTATAAAGTTAGTAGCAGAGGAACTAGAAAAATGTGGCTCTGTAGCAAATGTTTTCATGTTTCTGTGTGGATCCTTATTATTCCCTTGTTGTATTATTGCTCCTATTTCCAAGGAAATGAATTTTGAATCCTCTTAGGCAATGTTATCCAGATTTACTCCTGTGTAATCAAATCCTTCTAAATTCTGACTCTATTTGCATAGCCTAGATTCTTGCATCGCATTGCTTTTCAGTGTTTCTTCTGTGTTCAATAATTATGCAAAGAGATGGTTTGGGAAATGCCCTATGAACATGACTTTTCATTACATCTCAGGGTGCTACTGCTGGATCCTTTGTATTGCTCTTTTCTAGGTTAATGTATTCTTTTCCGGACCTCATCCTTCCCTTTCCACTTGCTGGGCTGTTTTGGACTTCTCTTCTAGAATTGGGGAGGGAGGATTAGTGATGGTATTTCAACTGCTCTCCTGTGAATGTGCATAGGATTGCAATTTTTCTGTCTTCTTTTTCTTTTGCTGATGTTGTTCAGAATATCTTTTTCACAACTAAATTTTGCTGAGGTTTGGTAAGAAACAGTTGGCCATGCCTCTGGTAACTCCTTAGATCTATCTCTGATGACCTTGGACTCCATCACACTATCCCCAGGGGCACCAGCCACCATTGCTAGTATGCTTTTTGTATCCACACATGTGTTTGATTCATGACTGTATTTTTTAAATTAAATGTATGTTAAATTGTTTTTAGATGTACATTTAGAATGTCTTAGACCAGGAGTAAGCAACTGTGGCCTGTGCACATTTTTAAATGATAATTCCCATCATCCCTTACTGTTTGCTGTGCTGGCTGGGACTGATGATAATTGTAGGCCAAAAACATCTGGAAAACCTGTCTTTAATGGATACCTAAAAAATAATGTATGAAGTGACCACTAGAGTTCTAAAATAAGAAAGCTGAAGCTCCAAGGTGATCTCAGAGGAACAGATTTATAAAACTATATGAAACTTGTACAAACCACAACAATTCAGGTAAGTGTAAATGCTTGATTAATTAGAGTTATTTATAGCCTTTGGCATAACATAAAACAATACATTTAATTTATTAAGGACAAAAGGCATTTGTACATTATGTTTTTAAAAATATTCACAAGCATGAATCAATTTCCAAAATAACCAGACTTACTAGTAGCACCTGGCTAATGAGGCAAACTGGCATTTATCAGGCTTAATGTTCCTAGTGCCAGTATGTTCAAGGCCTTATCATAGGTATACTTCAATGAACAGGATGAAAGCCATGGCTTACACTGCAGAAACTGGCAGAAGTAGTTGCCAACCAACATATATTCTAATACAACTTTAATAATAGAATAGAATGAGTAATAAGTTTGTTTTGTGAAAATAAAGTTTTTAGGCATTATTTCTGGAGTAGATATGTTATGGAGGTCTGTTTCTACAGACCTTCTTCTAATTCCATTGGAATTTCATCAATTGTCTCACTCAGGTCTTGCAAACTCAAGGTCGTGTCTTCCTCGATTGAATCAATTCACCTGTGGTTCATGTTGGAAAATTCTAGCATTCTCTCTCCCCCTCTTGTTCTATGACAAATGGGGCTTAGCTAGCATAGGGTTAATTTTCCTTTGCATGTAAAAGCCCTCTGGCCTTTTATCTAAACTATTGCTCTGTGTTATTTAAAATGATTGGTCATGGTATCCAGACCATGTGACCCAGGATATACCCTAGAGTCAGTCATTTGCCTTTCATAAAAGACCATGCCTCTCTCTACCCTTTGTGATCTTGCTTCTAGCACCTTCTGTCTGCTATGCTAGCCTCTCCAACAAGAAGTTGATGAGTCAAGAATGAAGCCACTATCTTACCAAATCCTTTTTGGTTAGTTAGTTAGGAACTAGTTTCTCTAATGCATATGTAATTTTCAAGTTTATTAGTAAATCGTTTAAGTTTGGAACCTGAAACTGCCTGCCTTGTTTTGCTTTCCAAGTCAGTCTCAGTTCAGGGAAGCCTCACAGAGATTGAGACATGCTTTTTCTGCAATTCTGCTAAAGAAGGTTAATTCCTAACAGCTATATCTTTCATAGGATTTCCCCAAAGGACTAACATACTGGGAACTCTAACTCCCAACAGTTCAGTTTTCTTCTTATCCTACTACTTTCTATTTTACTCAGCATTATAATCTTTTCCAGTGAATCGTGTTGTCTCATTATATGTCTAGAGTACAACAGCCTCGGGTTATTCCTCTTTGCTTCTAGAGAGAATTCAGACTTGATTGCTCTAAGACCCATTTATTTGGCTCTTTAGCAGTCTATGGTATCCATAGAACTCAAGCACTACATTTGAAATGAGTTGCTTTTCTTCCTGTAAGCTTTCATCATTCAGGTTATACACCTATATGTAGAAATCAGAAATAACATGGGCTGGATGAGTCTGACTTTGGTATTTAGTGAAGTGCCTTTATCCTTGAAGACCTTATCTAATTCTTTCATGGCTGCTTTTCCAAGCCCTAGTCTTTTTCTGATTTCTTGCTGCAGTCTCCATTTTGAGAAATGACTGAACCAAAGTATAGGAAATTTTTATTTCAGTGTCTTCATCATCTACTTTAAAGGGTCAATGTTTTTGTCTTTTTAATATTCAGTCATAATTCTGCTTTTGCATTTTCTTTCTTAACCTACATCAAAACAATTTAAATTTAAGTTGGTACCCATTATTACATTTTGAGATAGTTTGATTCCTGTGGTTTGACTCTGCAGAGTGTGAAGAAAGGTTCCCTTTTATCCATTTGAAATCTCTCATTGGGTGACCTGGATTCATTGGACGACTCTAGATTCAAGGGATTCCATTCTAGTATTATAAGAAACAATCTCTCCATTGTACAAAATTATATATGCTGTCATGTCCCCCTTTGCTTAACTTTTTCTTACTTCTTAGAGAACTAATCTGATCTCATGCTAATCTTGTAATACATCCTTTGCCCATCTTGTTCTTACCAGCACAGTAATGTGATTCAAGCTAGGCTAAGCTGAAATAATTGTTCCCAACAAATGTCTAGTGTGATTCATTCCTATCACAGCTGGGACTTTAGTGGGATTTTCTACATCTAAAGCCAAAATTGTTGGCACTAACAGTTCCAAAAGGTCATGAGAGGTCTACAAAAATCAAAGAAAAGTTGTATTGCTATATCTGGTTTCTTGAGTCCAGAAAGATTCTGGGTCCGGTGGAAGTTATGATATAGCAGAAGTCATTTGCACAAGTTGTTTGCTCATCTTCTCCTCTAACAGGAACCAGAGCACAGGGAGAATTTCTCTGTCCCCATTCTGCTTTATAACAGCATGGAGCCCAAGTTAACAGTAGGATAAAGACTGATATAGGCACTCATTAGATTGTATGGAGCACATGTTGGTTTTTTTGTATACTGTGGAAAGAAGGATTTGACCATTTCCCACTGCAATAGTTTCCTGCCAAGAATCTCCCCTGAAATTGTTATTTGTCATGATATGTGCATTTTCAGGCCAAATAGCAATTCAAAGTGGGGGATTTTGATTTTCAGTAGGAAAATGACAAGGAAAGTGAATTTTTTTCTGCTTCCTTTTACCACAAGAATATATGTGTAGCTTTAAGCATACTTTTAAAGTTCATGCTTGACTTGACATGCAGTTTAGCTCTGGAAGAAACATATTGTAAACTAGATGGCTGCTGACCATTTTCTCCCAGTTTTTCCTTTAAAGTAGAATATGAATAATGTTCAGCTCCTTAGAAAGAGACAAAGACATTCAAGAAAAAAGGGGGTTTTAAGAAAAAGGTTCTAACAGAAAAAGAAAGTCAACTGAATTATAAAACTGAATTAAAAAAAACTGACAAACATACATATATCACCCCATTACATAAATGCATGATAAAAAAATTTATTATGAAAAGACACATTATGCAAGCTGGGATTCAAAGATGAGTTCCTTGCGTTAAGTACAGTAGATGCCATTAAGGAAAACAGTCAATATGTCACTAAGCCACAGCCTGTAAAATTAAATTGATTTGGTAAATGTAAGTAAGATAGATCTGTTTGCTTTCATCATCAATTTTGAGGGGGTGAACAGGTGATGTCACCAACCTGGGAGCGATAAAGATGCAGGACCATCTGGAAAGCTTGGTGATAGATGGGCAACTGCTTTTGGATGGTGACAGTGCTGTGGCACTTTGTCACTTGGGATGCAGTACTTAATAACTTTTCAATACCATCATAATAAATTTCACTGCCTTATTAATATAGAAATGGTGAGTTATTACTGTGATGGCCATTGTAAATAACAGGAGATGCAGCTGTCAAAAGCTGATTGTTTGGGCATGTTTCCTTAAGCAACGTAGTTGGCTCAGGATACTCAGTGCATGTCTGCACTAAGCAGACTTTATTGCTCGTGTCAAAGGAGAAAAGGAAAGGAGTTCAAAAATTTCATTAGATGCTTTATAAAAGAAAAGTTTGGGATAATCGTTGATTCTTCTTCCAAACTACGTCAAACAGGTTGCTAAATCATCTTTAAGTATGTCATTTAATGCAAAATATATCTGTAGTCCAGAATAACCTCCTTTCCTAATTGAAACAGAAAACATATTTTGGAGTGTTAGCATGCTTTTTTTTTCCACTGTGAAAAAGAATGATATATTCCCTTTTCATTAGTTCATTATTTCCTTATTCTTATTTTTTAAAATGTAATTCTTCAGTTGAATTGAGAAAAAAAAAGCAGATGTAGCTAATAGCATCATGTGACAAAAAATATGGGCAAAATTATAACCATGTGTCACAAAACTGTGGGCAGGAAAGATAATCTGGACGTGTTTGATGAAAGCCCTGGATTGCTTCATGACACGGACATCAGCCTGACACCTTGAAAGAAACAAAATGTGTAGATAGATGGAAGGAGAAGATGAATGATCCAGATCAATCATTTAGCACTATTCAGCTTGTTATGCCATTGTTCCACCAGAAGATAATTAAATCAGTGATGTCTTTCTTATTTGTTGAAAGGGTGGCACAAACTTGTAAAGAATATCAAAAGCATCTCAAACATATTATTCCGGGTTTTTAAAAATAGCACACTGACTTTGCTTTTCAGACTTGGGCTTTGTGAGCCTTTAATTAAATGTCTTTTCTTTGCATTTCTGTAACCGCTGAAAAGAAAGCCAGCAGTCTATTAACAGGCAATAAAGTTCAGGAAGCCTACAACTAGTTTCTTGGGTCAGAGGTGAAAACTGCATGCAAAATGAAACAAAGGTGTGTTTTGATGGCTCAACAAGCAGTGAAGAGACAGAGCGTAAGTGAGCACTGGGAGTGTGTGACATTCTCAAAGAGAAGCAAAGGAGGAGCTGCCTTGTTCAGTCAGTTCATAGTGAAGCTAACTAAATGCGGCACTGGTCATTAACTATCTACGCAGACATTGGTTTTGGTGTTTCAGTACTTTGGGAAAATACCAAAAAAATGCTTATTTCTTCTTCCCCTCTTTGGCCATCGTTAAGTTCTAGCTTCTCAGACTATCCCTGTAGCTTCTCAGTCTCGAGGAGGGCCTCTTCCACCTAAGCACCATTCACTGCTACACACTCAACAGATAACTAAACCCTGATTGCATTCTTAGCTCAACTGTCTCATCCATTTTCTTTCTTGTGATACTTTGGAATGAGGATAAACAACTTTCTTTATCAACAAATAGTTGCAGAATTTCAGAATAACAATAATTCTACATGTGTACATGCATATGTTCATGGCTGGAAAGATGACTGGAAATACTTTGAAGGCTCAGAAGCATCAAATGTTGCACTCATTTCTCACATATTAATATATCACCATAAAATTCGGAAGGGTCCCACATTTCTGGTGGTTTTCTCAGGTTTTGTTTTTGCTGGTCCTATGAACTTCAGCAATGGCAAATTAGTGTTTAAAACACATACAATGATATCTGGGCTGGCAAAACTGATGGCGTTTTGCTTTTGTGTTTGAGTGTTTCAGACATGCCAGCTGATGTTAATTGCCATCAAGTTGGCTTTGACTTATGGTGACCCTATGAATGAGAGACCTTCAGGATACCCTGTCTTCAGAAGCCCTGTTTAGGTCCTGCAAACTCAGGGCTGTGGCATTCTAGACTGAGTCTATCCACTGTGATGTGTTCTTTTTCTCCTGCTGCCTCCCACATTTCCAAGTATTAGCAACTTTTCTAATGAGTACTCTAGTCTTACGATATGGCCAAAGTAAAATAACTTCAGTTTGGTCATTTTGGCTTCTGGGGAGAATTCAGACTTGCCAGTAGTTATTATTGATTGTAATAACAGATTGTAAAATCTCTGAATATTGCTTCACTCTTAGCTGTTGTTTTCTTTGCGTCATGATAAGGAAACACTCTGAAATTTGTTAAATTTTAATAGTGCTTTTCTTTTTGCCTAAGGCAAATGCTTTGACAGACTCACATAAATGAGAATCAAACAATAACAAATATTGGAATGATTGCAACATTTAAAAAGCAAGATAAAATGTCAAGAAAGCAGCAGTAGCAGCAAACTCATGGTTTAACCAGTTGATACAAAACTCTCTGGCAAAACAAACAAACCTGCCTTATTCACAACCCTATGTTACTCAGATATAAGGCCTATTATTCACCCAACTTACTCCTAGGTAAGGATGCCTATGATTGCATCCATGGTCATTCTTCAAAAAGGCAAGGAGACCTGCCCTTAAGAAAGGTGACCCTACTAGAAAAATCCCATTCTTCAGAAGGGTTTGAGGAGGGAAGTTTTCTGAAGATCTTAGCATTTGGAACTATTTATATCAGGATAGGTGTTCCTTTATCTGATCTCTGATAACAGGTAGACCTCCTCTCTGTAAAGAGAATATGGTAAACTTCCTGCCAGGAAGAGGAGTATGCAAATGGAAAAAGATCTGAAGTAGAGGCAAAAGTTAGCCCTTTATCTTAAACTCTCCTGATCCCACTGTTGGTGTGTGGAGTGAGGGCAACTTTTGGCTGCTGTTAATGTAGCAGATGTCTGTCTCTTGTCAGACTGTGGCCCATTGTTTACTTTCTAAAGTAGGAAAATCAAAGCAATTCCTTCTTGAATCAAAAACAGTCCTGAGTTCCAGTTTTGGGAAAAGGCAAGGTAGAGGAGATGATGATGATGATGATGATGATGATGATGATGGAGGAAGAGTTGTTGTTTATTGTTCTGAGCCTTCAAATCAACACCAACTGATGCCAACCCTCTCATGTGGTTCTTGGCAAGATATTTCTGAGGTGGTTTGCCATTGTGTTCCCCTTAGACTGAGCATGTGCCCAAGATTATCCAGATTATTATTTGAAAGCTAGTCTCCTAGAGTCTTAACCCTACATTAAATTCACTATACCACACTGGCTTTCAGTCATAATGTAAATTTATTGATAAGATATCCCACATTTCTCAGTTTAGGTTCAAATGAATGTTTGCCATGTTTGAAGGGTGTATGAGGGCATGGGAAATCAGGAATTGTCATGATTCCTGGAGTCTTCTTTAGATATCCTTCTCCTATAGATGTCAGTGGATCCCTTCAATTACATGAAAGTTTATGGAGCTGAAACTGGAAATACAGCTGAGGTGGAACCTAATCTGGATTCCTTGCTCGATGTTTATCTCATAGCTATCTAGGATAGGTTCCAACTCGATCTCAACAATGTCTGAGATTCTAAACCCTTTCTTTCCACCACAGAAGTTCATGAGACTGCTTTATTTCTGGGAGAGAAAGAAAGTCAACATTTGTCAGGGTGGGGACATAGCTACCATTTGGAATGTCACTAAGTTGAGGGCCACAATCAAGATGTAAAGGTTCTCCTCTTGGCTGCATTTCAGATTGTGGCCACTTTACATTGGATTTTTCAGGAGATCTCAGGACAGAGAAGTGATGGCAAACACTCAAGCGATTGCTTATACAAGGCAGAGGCCAGGAACAGGGGTTCCTTGAATGGCAAAATTTCTTACATTGAGGTCAGTAGTCATGGTAATGGGCACTCTGCTAATCCACACCAAAATAAATCCCATGATCCAGGACTGTGAGCATCCCATTTCATCCTCCACACATACCTCAGAATTTAAAACTTTGAACAGAGGTGACTGGATTTCTGAACTAGTATAGGAGCAACATACCCCTTCACCCTACATTAATTCATCTTCCCTATAATTTCCTTTCGTTCTTAATGTATCTTGTCTTTTCCTTTGAACTATTAGTTGGGAGGTAGATTGTATATATTTTTAACTTTTATATTTTTAAAACTTTTGTACACCAGATAGCAAAACAAGTTCAATGATTTGTAAGTCATAAATAACAATTCTAAAAAATTTCTATCACATTCTAGTCTACCCCATAATATTTTCTTTCAAGTCTCCAGTAGAATCTTCCCACACTTTCAACTACAAATGTCCTTCCTTCCTTCCTTCCTTCCTTTTTTTTAAAAAAGATATTGGAGCTGGTGCATGTACAAGGTGATTTTTATAAAAAAAATTACAGTTGAATTTTAGTCTTCATTTTTATGCTGTCATCTGAGAATATGCTGCACTGAATACAACAAATACATAGCTGTTTCACCACGCATCACTATTTGCTTTGCTCAGTACAGATTCCTATTTCAGCTTATGTGCAAAGCTTGGGAAAATTACTGTTTCAGGTACAATTTCCACAATCCCCCTGGCCAGCAATGCTGTGAATGGGTGCAGTGATAAATCTTGATACTTCTGTATTGTCCTTAATTTACCTCATCTCAAAACTCCATGCTGTTATCCATCACACTGTCTTCCAGTGTCATCTTCTGGTGATCCTCTACACCTCATAAATCTTAAGTCCAAATGCTGTACATACCCCACCTCAGTTTCCCCCTGTGATTGCCACAGGTGCTCACATTGATCTTTTCCCATGGATATCTCTTAACAAAATACCAAACTTCTAATTCATCCATTGCATCTGGGAAAGTGTGAAGAGTGACCCAGAGATTCTATGGAGGCATGTGCTGAGAGGGAAACTCCCAAAGTTTGTGTGCCTTTACAGATGGAATAGAGCTCACGTGTCTGCTGGAATATCCACTTTCCCCCCTTGAACTTAGACTTATTGAACATTATTTTTCATGTGATGAATCTGCCCCTTGCTCTATTCATAGGAAAAAGACACTTCTGAGGACTATGGCAAGACTTAAAGAGTTCATGGCAAGATTTAATTACATGCAGTGCCATCAGTTGTGAGTAAAAAGCAAATTTACTTGCATGCTGATAGACTCTCCATTGATATTTCTACAGCAGAGAGATGAATTTGATATGCCTTAAAAATCCTGTAGCACCATGTCTTCCCTTGCTGTGTTACTGATGGCCTGTTCTCTGGAGGCTGTGGGGCAGGAGGAGGTGATAATTCTTCATCTGAGGGAGGCATCTGATAAGCCCTAAAAATCGTATAACAGCATTTCTTCCCCGTAATGTTGCTGACGCCTATTCTTCTCCAGTGGGAAAAGGGGGCATATTTGCCTGTGTGTTGGGAATTATAAATAATTTGATGCAACAGGTTTAAGTTACCATTTCTGTGGTGAAAAGAAAAGCTTAGCATGATCCAGATTTTCCTTGGTTTCTTCCCGTTCTTGAGCAGTGCAGAGGTATTCACGTTTCTTTGTTTAACAGTTTTATAATGTCTTAAGAGATTAACAGTGAGCATGAATGAGGTCTGCGGATTAGACCAAAAAAGGGGGTGGGTGGGAGAAGCTTCCATCCAGTACCTTGCTTTCAGATTTTATGTTTTTCAGCACTGCCGAATGAGTAGAGAAACCAAGAGAAGAAAATAAGGACCAGAGTCCCAAAAGTGTTTAGTGATTCAAAAAATTCAGATGACATGTCAGAACCGACAGAATGATGGAACATTATGTGGCAGAGCTTGCTCTTTCTTTTTTTCCCCTTTTTTCTTTTTCTTTTCTTTTTTTTAAAAAAGTCTTATACTAAGCTTTCACCCTGAGTGAATGCAGATGTTATCACAGGATCCCAGACCGACAGTCAGTGAAATGTGACAAGCTGTCAGCAAAGTTACACTACGTTGAGTTTGTTAAAATATCCCAAAGCTTTATATACACACTTTTTATGAAATAATAAAAAAAAAAAGGTGCTTAGCTCAGGCTCTTGGAGTTGGGAGGGGTGAAAAGGAAAGGAAAACACACTTTCTGAGTAATTTCTGTTTTGTCATCCATTGTATGACTTTGAACACTTAACTCTGCATTTTTTTTCTTACTCTGAAGGGTTATGCAGCTATCAATAATGTCTCTAGAATGAAAAATCTAGTTTGGGGATTCATGATATGACTGTTAACCAAATGCCTTGTCAGACATCTTTTCCGTAACTGAAATCTTTACTAGGGTTGCCAGATCAACATTTCCAAGACAAGGGACATGTTGGAGCCATTGTGTCTGAAGTAAGGGATGCTGATTCTTTTCTGTAGGACTTTGATGTTCTGGAATCAGAGAATTGCCCATAGGGACAGATAGGGGGATTCTTTTGCCACAATCATGTGAATGGAAACAATCAGAACAACACAAAAATCTAAGCAAATTCAACTTCTTTCCATCATATGTGAAAAATGACTGTCTAGTTTTGTGAAGGTGTGGGAATCTATAAATGATACTCTATCACTGTGCATCCTAATTGCCCCTTCTGTGTTAGGTAGGGATTTCTCTTCTTGTCATTTCCCAGTAGTGTTTAGTTTATTTAAAGTACTGTATATATATACTGCTGTTACTATGGCTACTGCTAATTTTCCATTAATTTTCACAATAGTTTTTATTTTGTAAACCTTTGTAATCAAAACATTGCAGTTTTTGGGTGTCTACCCGTATTTTTAATGTAAAGATAGCTGTTTGTACAATTAGCCAAATAGGGTAATAAGTAAGGAGGGAGAAAAAAGATCAAAAATGGGAGGAGAGGCTGAGAAAAAAAATAATGCTAAAAAGTGAAAACAACAGTCAAAATAATTAAAGTGCTATTAGACATACATGACTGTGGCTGTACAAAGTTAGAAAAAAATAGAAGATGGGGACAAAGCCAGGTTTTCAAAATGTAGATTGTCATTATACAAATATGATAGTTGAAAAAGTTGTTTTCTATGTTAGCTTCAGTTATATAACAGTAGTGATAACTGTATCCCCTTTATAGCAGAGTCTTACCCATGTCTGCTGTAAACTATGCCCATTGAGTTCAATAAGGTTTAGTTCCAGGTCAGTGTGTATATGATCACAGCCTTAATGGATTGGTTTTTAAGACTCTGTAAGAAAAAAAAAAGATGAATAGCTCTTGGTTTGAAACTCATGAACCAAATTGCACACCTGTTTTGAAAATAATTATACAGATCAGTCACACGAACCCCTGGCAGTCTGTATTTCCTTTCCTATTATTGTTAACGTAAACTGAAATTTAATGAGATAGCTGCTTGTAATGACACAGACTCATACATTTTCCTGATACACTGAGTTGCAGTAAGTTTATTTGCTGTTAAATAATGTCAAATAATGCTTGTGATTTAGAATCAGTTTAAGCTTTCTTGGGAATGAGATGAGTTTGTATTATTACTACCCATATATTAAATGGCGTTAATTCACTTCTCTGAACCAAGAAACAAACATTCGTTTAAGTCCAATTTAGGTTTGCTGCCAAACCTATTACTGAACAACGTGCTGTGTTTTTTTTTTTTAAAGAATGAAATGTAAGGAGTTCGAGCAGATAAAAATATTGCATTATTATTGATTTTATTTTCAAAGGCTGGAGTTAAACAATCACTGAAATTATGCGTATGGACAAAATGATTTAGAATATATTTAGCTGCTAATAGCACTCATGCCGAAGTTTTGAATTTCGTCTGTCTGCTCAGATCTATTGTGATCCATTAAGTGGCTTCCTCTCGCACTCCACCTCCCCCCACGCCCAGCAGCAAACTGAATACTGCAACTGCAAGGAGATCTTTTGTCCTTTTAATTCAGTCAGCATGGAAATGATTTTCTCATTTCAGGCCCTTTTCTGTGCTCTCTTCATTGTGTCAATAAAATAGAGTTGTGCCAAGCTGCTCTAATCAGCTTAGAGTGCTAATTCATTGCACTGGGATGCTATCGTGGTCTGGCTACAGGTGGACGCTATGAGGGGTGAGACTCCAGTGGAGTGTAATTGTATGTCTCCTGAGCCTTGTTTGCAGAATAACTGAAATCTCTAGCTTGAGCTAAAGGGGGATGGAGGGTGGGATACAAATGCAAGAAAGTATATATGCAGCATCTTAGCACAATGTTCTCTGACACTGCTAGAATGAGTAGCTGGCATCCTTTTCATGAATTATGATGGCATAAGTCCAACTCCCACCATCACAATTCACTTTTACTGTCACTGACCAAGTTGGAAGTCTCTTCTGGCCACACAACCACCAAAGGTGCCCCAAAGCCTACATTTTAAGCCGTGCAGGAAGAGACTTGGATGCATCCCTACTCATACCTTCATTCTCAAGTAACATGGAAATAGCCATGTTGGGAAGGAGACTGCACTGTTTAAAAGGTAGGTAGGTTACAGGAGATGCAGCTATGTCTCCTAACCCAGGATCTTAAGCAGTGTTTTCTGTTGAATCTTCTCTTCTTGTCCTAGCAGAATGGAATGGCTTTTGATCAGAAGCAAAAAAACCGTTAAAGAGCTATGAAAGATGAACTTACCATTAGAAACTGGGAAGATATGACTGTCTTTGATGGAAGGTTTCACAGTCAGAAATCACAGGGAGAAAATTATACTTAACAATAAGTATTTTTGAATGAGCATGGTGTCATGGTCTAAGTGGCTAGGACTCTTGGACACCAGGGTTCATATCCCTGCCCAGCTGTGGTAACCCATTCGATAATCTTGGGCAAGTCACACTGTCATCCTCAGTGGAGGGCAGTGTCAAACCTTATCTGAATAAAGCTGCCTAAGAAAACCTTAGGATAAGGTCATTGTTAAGTCAGAGTCAACCTAATGACACACAACATCACCATCATCAACAAGACATTTTAAGCTTTGTTTGGAGCTTTTGTAGACAGCTTAAGAGGAATTCTGCCTTGAAAGAATCTGCAATTCTGATTTTTGTTCTTGACCTGGGTCTGTTCCAAGTTGGTTAAATTCAAGTTTAATCAGGTCCTTATCAGCTTTGGATCAGGAAAAAAAGATATAAGTTTTCTAATCAATGGGCTGATATCCTATTGATGTTCTATAATGAGCAGATAAGATTTAAATTAATTCAGTTTGTCTAAGTTTCAGGAAAATTGGTACTGTCTTTGAAACGGTGCAGAAGGGCTTTTAAAGAAAAATGAAGGCCTCAAAGGGTGCTAGAGAAGGAGCAGAAGTACTTTTATGAAAAACTTTGTATAAATATGTGAGTGCCAGCTTCTTTCATAAACAGAAGCCAAAGTAGTAGCATTCCAAGAGATAGCTGTGTTAATCTGTTTCAGCATGAAGAAATAAAAAGGAAGCCTATATCATCTTTGAGACTGAGAGAATGAAACTTCTATCATACATTATTTTCAAAAAGTAATTACTGACATAGTTCCAAGGTCCCAGAGAGGAATTAGCTACTCTTCCAGTAGCTGTTTTTGAAAATTAATGCTTTACTTTCCCATCGATCAGAATCACAGTGTTAGTTTCTTTTAGAGAAAACATCTGAATACTACAACGTGGTATAAAATATATTCTCCTTCTCCTGAGTCATCACCTCAACTTCCAAAGCAAAAGGCAGGAGCATGAGTCACAATACAAACCACCATTTGAGCTGGATGATACTCTTCTACCACACAGTGAAAACCACAGTTCCTTAAACATTGAAGTAAACGTAATTATACTCAGCTCTACTTCTCCTCATCATTGGAGTCAGCTGGAACTATGCAGTTGCTGGATCAGTGCCTGGATGCTGTAATGAGCTCAGTGATGGTTGCAAACTAAAACTGATACAATAAAAGATTTTATCATCTGGTGGTTTCTGGGTAAAGTATTGGGTAAGTGATTCTTGGATGCAGTGGCGGAGCTTGGAGTTTGGGGAGAGGGCATTAGGGGGCATGTCTACAGCACAAGAAGTGTGGCTGCAGTGCGTGGGGGCATGGCCAGGGTGAACAGGGGCATGTCTATGGGCCGGGATGTCCGACAAACATTGCCGCCTGAGGCAAACTGCCCTCCCCACCCCCCTATCCCTACGCAAATGCTTAGATGAGGTTGTACTCTTCCTGAAGGAGGAGGAGTATAGTCTGGGAATTCTACTGGAGGCCTATGTGAACTGTGTGGTTCAAGTGGTTGGCCAGCTTACAGCCTTTCCTGGACAGAGATAAATTGCCCTGTATAATATATTATGAGCTAGTAAGTTCTCATTAGACTACTGCAAAGCACTCCACTTGATGCTTTCTATGAAGGTGACTCAGGCCATTTCTGCACGGGCTTAAAAAACCGGTGCAGAGTGTCCTCCAGAGAGGACATCTGCACCTGATAGCGGACTGGGTCGGACTACTTTACGTAGTTCCGCGCCTCAGTCTGCTCCGGAACGACCTGAAGTGGTTGTGCAGCATGCTTTTTAAAAGCCTGTTTAATAAGAGGTTATTAAAAAGCACGGAGTGTGCGACTCCGTGTTGCTCCATGGCCATGCTCCAGTGCAGATTTGCTGGCGTGCACTAGTGTGTGCCTGCAGATCTGCCAGGGGTGGGCTTTAGGCTGGCGAGCTTCTCTGGTTGGTGGAGAGCCTGCCATTTTGGACGCCGGACCAGTGCGGAGTGATGAGCTCACACTGCTCCTCGTCCCAACGGATTTGCCCAGATGCTGAAGAAATCCGGTGAGTCCCGTTTTTGCGCAGTTCCTTTCCCACGTGTGGAAAGGGCCTTAATTTAATTGTTCCAAATTGTTTTAAATTGATTTTCTTTGTAGTCTGCACTGAGATCTTGTGATATACAGTGGGACACCAATATTTAAATAAATAAATGAATAAATAAATAAATATCAACATTCTGCTCATCAAGATCAACTGGTTGTTTGTGGAAAGCATACCTGTGAATACAACAGCACTCTCTTATATAGCTATCCTACCTTGTAGCTGTTGATGACTCTCAGCTTTATAAAATTATCCAATAACCTTCTAAAGCCATCCAAGTTGCCCTCTATAACTACATTGTTTGACAGGGTACTCCATGGTTTAAGTATGCATGATGTGAAGAATTTCCTGTTGTATTCTGCCCCTAAGTTCCTACCATTCAACTAATACAATGTACCTTAGTTATTGGGGAAAGGAAGTAATAGCAAATTATTACCTATTTGTAACTGGTTATTTTCAGTCAGAAGAGGAGTTTACATTGCTTCCATGCTGGCTGTTCAGTATGTTGCAGATACAGCTAAAACTCAACACTAATTGACACACAATCATGAACTCCATACACTAATACTTAGCCCTAATCTTTCCCACGATAGTAAGATGTTGTGTATTTCTGTTTAATTACCATTATTTCTAAGCTTGCAACTCTCCTTATAAATCAACACACAGAAACTGTTTTTCCCCCTTTTGGTGGAGCTGCACTTCCTTTGTTGTCGTTGTTAAGCATAACAGGTAATTGTATGTATGTCTCTGTGTTGAAGAATGTCTAATCTTTTTGTTCATAAGGTAAGGTTGCCACTATGATAAATAATGACAGCAACTAAGACAAAAACATTCACCAGGAAGTCTTGGCAATTTTATAGCACTCTTGAATGGTGGGGACTGCTTCTGTTATCAAAAACCTTCCATCACAGGAGAGGAAATTAACTTCTTAATTAGACAAAGTCCAGGGGATGAGGTAGTTACAGAAGTGAGGAATAAAAATCAAAGATAGATGGTGCTCATTTTAGGCTAATGATAGAGAGGAAATAGCAGAAGGGTCGCTGACCTTATTAGGCAAGGAGAAGTGAAGTGACTTTTCAAAAGTATTTACCTAGGATAGGTATATTTATGAAGGCCAATGTATGAAGTTCCCAACTGGTTAGACATACAACAACTAGAAATAAATAATTAAAATAAAAAATAAAAAATTATCCCCCCCCCAAAAAAAAACCCTTAAAACTAAGAGAGAATAAGAGAGAGAGAAGGTATGGTGGTGAATGTTGTATCTGTCACCAGAGTGATTAATGAATATTTTTAAAAGATCTGTGAAGAGAAACAGGAAGTCTGCAGTACACTTGCAGTTTATAATACACTCTCCTAGTTTTTAATTGGAATAATTGATTGAGCACAAAGTCTTGAGAAGGGATTAAACTGAGTATCTATTTGGGAGTACACATAAAATGGATTCCAATATTTATTTATTTATCGAAATACATCTACTCTGTGTCATGGGATTTCAGAGTAGCATACAAGTAAAACCATTTAAACAGTTTAAAACAAATCCCAAGTTCAAAACAATAATAAGATAGTTTGAACAGGCTAAAACCATATTTTACAATTGAACACATTAAAACCAAATTAAAGGTTAAAAAGTTAAATCTAGGTACATTTGAAAAGTAAATGAGCCCTCAATACTTTAATAGAAAGGCATGTTCAGACCTGGAACTAGAAAGAAACCAATGGTAGCATCAATTGGACCTCCAAGGGGTAGTCATTCAAGAAAAGGCATGCCATAACAAAGAAGTAATATATTGCTTATACTGGTGAGACACCAACAAGGGTCCATGGGGCAGATCTGAGTCCTCAGTCAGCCATATCTAGGAGGAGGTTCTCCTTTACATGTTAGTAATTAGTTGTTTAAGCCCCTTTAGTCTCTATGGATCTGGGAGTAGTTTGTTATCTAAATGGCATACACAGAAACAAAAAAGTCCAAAGGAAAACTGAAAGGAGTAAAACACAATCTCCAGAATCCTATGTCACCTTTTACTTGATGTAAGTTTATGAATACTTAGCTAAAAAGCAGAGGAGCTAAGAAGCCCTGTTAGAGAATCGTGAAAAGGTATATCAGGACACTGGCAAGAGTGCCCCACGTGCACTGGAGTGTGCATTGTCCATCAGTCCTGTTGTGCATTGGTTTCCATGGTGCAATGGTCATTTTGCTGGCTCTGCTACATAGTAACATAACATCAGCCCTCTACTGGATACAGGTGTTGTGAAACTGTCCAATTGTAATTCCTGCACATACAAGTTCACTTGCAAAAATGTAACTTCTGTATACTTGGAGAGACTGTGGCCAATCCTAAAACTGGGGTGATATGGGTGATCTACGGAACATACTTGTCAAGTATAAACAATTTAAATGTCATAGTGATTGTCAAGTAGTGTGATCAATGCACACCAACTTTTTGAAATGGATTAAGCCACAATTGTATTGTTAAAACATCCCTTTTTTAAAAAAAAAAAATTAAAGGTACCTATGAAGTTTTGACTGTCAGCATATTTTTAAAAAAGATTCAGGTTTCATTTCAATACCATCAGGAACTAGGCACTTGGAGATATTAGAGACTGGCATGAGTTAACCAAATTAATGAACAAGCAAGACATGTCTATCCTAGAATGATTCAGCGAGTATGGTTTCCTCTTCAAATTGGAGAGCTGGTACAACTCCATATGATTTCAAGACAGAGACTAATTTAGGGTTCACATTCAAGATCAATTGATGCAGATTAATTATTCTTTAATTGCTTTGTCACACTAGCAATTAGAGTGATTAAAGAGTGGCAAAGGGGTAGGTTTATCCATCCTTTAAACACATCATTATCACTAAGAGAGGGACTGAAATGTGTACTAAATGCTGCAAGTATAGCACTAGAGTAGGAGTTTGCTGTTCTGGTTTAACTGATGCACAGTGTACTGATGTGTTTTTGTGAATGCAAAAACATGCATTGTTAACCCCTGGAAATTCTGGAAAATTAAATCTCCAAAATAATAAGAAGAGATGGAAAAAGTTAAGAGTAGAGTACAATTGTACTGTTCAGCAAATTTCTATCTGGATACACTTTAATTTGTTCAGATCAAATGGGAAGAACTGGGGACAATCTATGATTCAGAACTAAATATTCCTAAAACTAAAAACTCACATGCCTCAAGCTATAGGAGGGCTCTACAGAAAGGCATTTAACTGTACAAAAATTCCCAGAGAAATAGACAGGCTGCCATTGGTGATTAGATGTGGCTTGTAATAGTATCGTCCTGTTTTCACTCACTACGGTAGACCATTTCAACTAGGCTAACAAGGCAGAGGGTAATGAGAAACATGCCAAGCAGAGAGAGTGTGAGTGAGAGAGAAGCCTAACCTATGCACAGGAAACAAATGTGATCAATTACCCCAAGTGTGGAGCTCACAGATACCTTATCTTCAGACTCCTTTAAATAAGAACTTGATTGTTACCAAATGCATCTCAGAAGCTGGGGGAGGACAGACAGGAGGAAAGAGTGCATTAATGGTTGTAGGGGGAAGATGAAGTTACACTGGCTCAGAAAACTGTTGTTCTATTTAGGTTCCAAGCACATAAAAGGATTCATGGAGATACTTAGAAAACAGTTGTGGCATTAACTTCACAATAAGCACAAGTCCCTATTAACATTATGCTTCTCTAAGTAGTTTTGTAAGAGCAGTCATTGTATGCATTGCTAGGATGTTAGCACAGGTGAGGTTGTTGGTGAGAGGACAAAGGACAGGACTGGGCTGACAGTGGTGCCTGCTTTTAGAAGTGAATGTAATTTGTTATGGTCTTAGGGCTTTTGCATTAGCCCTTTAAAAAGAACAGATTCTATATAATCCCACATTGGTATGCTTGTGAATCTCCCATTCATTTCATCAAGATTTGTATAGGAAGCATTTCTGGTAGATTTCATTGTTTTAAAAAGGAAAGTTCTTTTTTCTGATTATCAAAAGTACCCAGCCTCATATGGGTTGAAATAGCCCATAGCTTAATACACCAGTACATTCAAGCAAAATTCATATGTCAAAATTTGGACACATTGTGTTCACTCCCATCTGAGTTAAGGCCACTGTTGGGATCCCTAAGCATGTTCACTGCCTAGGTGTATCCTGTAGGGTGCTGAATGCACATTACATGAAGGGCATAGCCCCACAGCACCCCTAAATGTTGATGGCCCTTTAGCTCCTGTGCTTCAGACTATTCTCTCCTGGTTTTGAACTGAATGTATTGTAAAGCTATGTGCTTGTGGTGGACATCTGTCAAATAGTAACAGAAGACAGACCTTCAAACACAGGAACACGCTAAAATTAATTAAATGTGTTTTAAAATCAAAAGCAGGTTCAAATTTCTTGGTTCCTCCTATTGTGTATGACAAATTTTAGGTGTTCAGGTCTTACTATCTTTTTGCTATGGCTCAGATGGACATCAAAATCCTGTAAGGCAAAGCACAGCATGGTACTTTCACATATATTGCATGCAGAATAAGTTACAGCTGGTTATCCTCATATTTACTGTTGAGTCACTGCAGCCTTTCTAAGGCCAGTGGGGAGGGGAGAATCAGACAAGTGTCTAGCTATGTCTGTGTAGCCAAATGCAAAATGGTTACATTATCAGCTGAGATCTGCTGGGGTCCTCCAGATGTCTCAGTGGATGATATTGTCATTCTGTTTCTGCACTAGCCTGTTATAGCGTGGTGATTCCACTTTCAACATCCTCTGGAATCTTGGGGTCTGCAGTTTTGGGAGGGGCCGGCTGACCCCTCCTGAAACTGCAAACCCCAGGATTCCAGAGGATGTTGAAAGTGGAATCATCGCGCTATAACAGGCTAGTGCGGAAATGGCCTGTGTCTGGTTATAGGGACATAGCCAGACACTTCTCTATTCTCCTTTCCTGTTCTCCACAGAATGCTCACGCCACAGAATGTACTGAAGTGGCTCAAATGTACATTCAAAGGGAAGGCTTTGGTCATTGTAGAGGAAGGAAGGAAACAATACCAACTTTAGCAACAGCCCAAAAAACACATACACCTGCATAGGTCACTATGCCAATTGCCTTGTATTACTGTTATAGATAAGGGATGAAACATTATGAAAGCAGAAATTAACACAATTTAAGCACGGCATTTTAACCCTTTTCATTAGGAAAGTGAGCCATATTTAAAGTTGGAGTTTACCTTTGGCTGGATTGTTCTCTTGCTATCTATGTGATTTGCAATACAATAGTATCATCCTATTTTAATTTTTGCTTTTGTAAATTTCTAACTATATACTTAGTACTTCCTTCAAACTGTAAGCCTTGTTGAGTCCCAATTTTGAGGAAAAAACATGGTATAAATAAAATTAAGGACAATAACAACCTTGTAAAAAAAAAATCAAGCGTATCAAGATTATAAAATTTTCAGTCATCAAAGGGAAATTTGAGCAGAAATCAGTAACATATCTCAGCTCTATGCAGAAGGCAATCTAGGGGAAGCTATAAGTTCTCAAAGGTCTTTCAGTGATGTGCTTAGTAAACGTAATAAAATTATAAAATAAATTTGCCGTGATTTCATTCTTCACTACAGTAGCTATGGAAATTTCCCTCCTTTAAAGTGGTTTAAAGATGATTTTACAAGAAGACTTCTCTTCTCTTCGGGACAAGACTGATAATATTATAGCTCTGGAAAGCAGCAGCTGAACTCAGGTTGACATACAAAATGGAGATCATTAGCTAAAGTGGCTGACAGGCTGTGTGCCTGCTGAAGATGCATTAGGAGCAAACGAGAAATATGAAAAGGCAAACTCATGCTAGGGAATCACCTTGACATACAATTATGTGGCTCTCTGCTAGTTTTTAGCATTTGTCATATTTTCCTTTTTGTGAAAATTACTACCATCCATAGAAATGTCATTCCCAGATGAATTGGAAGACCAAGGGAAGCCACTACAGGAAATAGAATGCCTTCAGTCGGCGTATGCAACTCTTGTCGACATCAAGGCAAGTTATGCATGGGGCTGAGAAGTATATGGCCCATAACCTCTAAAATTCTTGAGTGTTACGCGGTGGAGTGGCAGTTCTTATAGCTCTGCTAGTATATAGGGTTTGGTTCTGATTGATTGAAGACTGGTGAGGCTTTTCTTCTAGCTTTACTGCAAAGGAGGATATGTCCTTCAATGGATTTGTATACGGAAGTGAGATATATAGGTGTTCAATTGGGAGACAAGGAATTGTTATTTAGGGATGGAGAGTGAACAGAAAGCTGTCTTATACAGATAGAATACAAATACTTGCCCCCTGAACCTGGTCACGAAATAAATGCTAAAGGCCTGACAGTGGATGCAGTGGCCAAGTGCAAAAGCATTTCCTTCAATTATAAAGGAGCCTTGTTTTCTCTTATCACCTTGGCTTACCTTTGGGCAATATGATCATAATGATGTGGTGCCTATGTGCACACTTATTTACAAGATCAAAATGAAAGAAGGTCTACTATGGCAGTCCTATGCAATTCCTTTATGTGCAGAAAGTGGAAGAATGGTACCAGTCTACAATCATACAGTAAATCCAAACACTGGAAACAAATATATGGGTCAAAAATAGCCTGATCTTTATATCTGTTGAAATATGTTTACTTCCTAATTACACAGTCTCAAGTGGAGTCATATGGAATCCTCCACCATTTTCAAAGCCTTGATGGTTCACACTATTCAGGTGGGAACTGGTTTTGCTGAGATTTTTGACCAAGAAAATCCTTAATTTTCAACACCCTCCCCTTCATACCAGCAAAGGAGAACAT
Organism: Ctenosaura bakeri; assembly: GCA_948474755.1. Taxonomy (NCBI): domain Eukaryota; kingdom Metazoa; phylum Chordata; class Lepidosauria; order Squamata; family Iguanidae; genus Ctenosaura; species Ctenosaura bakeri. The sequence continues at coordinate 761,813 of CAOLHI010000128.1, forward strand.
CAGCTCTGCTAGGTCTGTGCTGGCATAACTAATGCATCCAATTCAAATCCACAGTGGGCTGAACAGAGTAGCTTTGGGACTATTGGTTCCAGAGTCAGCTGCAACCTGCTACTACTGTTTTCCTATAATGGTTAATGTCAGAGTCCAAATTACTAGTGGAACCTTTCCTAGGAAACTTTCCTTGGCTGATATGGAAGATGTAGTGCTGATATACTGCCACACTTTCAGAATCGTTCAGTATTCAGGATTAGCAGGCAGCACAATTGATCTGCCCCTCCCTTATTTATTGAAACTGCATTTAGACCTGATTAAAACTGAAGACAATAGAAAGACAGTGTATTCTACGTCTTTTTTTTCCTAGTGACTTTGGAAAAAATTTGAACAGATTTATAGAATTCGGATGGATGTGCTTGTGTGTGTATTTTTTTCCTCTACCATTGCTAGAACCCAATAGTATCAGAGCAACCTTTTTGCTCTAAAACCTTTCAAAAGAGATGCAGATTTTTCTTCCTTGATTATTACTGTTTCTGAAAGAAAGAATTACCAGGAACCATTGTTATAATGAAACCTTTTAATAATTATTTAAACCTCAGGTTTTCATTTTAATGGATATCAGTCTGCTTTGTGATCTATTTGCAACCACAATAACTTGGCTTAGTTAAAACCCTCATATATATATTTTTGGACAATTTTGTGAGTTACAAAGTTTTCTGGTTTTAAAATTTTTGTGTTATGTGTTAACTTGAATGATCCCCTCAACTAACCTGGAATATATTTATTGAGTTCTGCAGTTTAGCCTAAAGACATTTGCCAATGTGCTGGCTGCTTTAACATCCATGCATAAATGTGGAATTTAACAGATTAACTTGCATTTGACCTACTTCAGCTCTCCTGGTAATGAGGGGTGCAGGAGCACAGAATTAATCTCTCTCAATTTGTGGCTCTCAGGGGTGCTGCTAAATTTTAGAGGGTTTGCATTTTAAAAGCCTCCCGTTGTGCTGAAGAGTTTGTGGAACTCAATGGAACTCAGTTCACCCTAGCAACTGAAGGAGGGATAGTTCTGTTTGTTTAATGGCATGTTGAAGTTGTGATGTAGTATTAAGAAATAAAATAAATCCAACATTTTCTGTTCCTGTTGAACATGATCTTTTCTACCATACAATGCATATAGAAAGGAGAAAACACATGAATTTAGCAGTTTATCAGATGAGTAAAGGAGTTGCATCTGGGAGGAGAAATTTGCAAGCTTGTGGTTATATCCTTAGAATGGATTAGGAGTTTTCTCTTGCTTGTGACTCTACATTATATTATTAATGCACAAAATAATCTTATATTAATGTGCACTTTCAGCAATGAGAAATTTAAATGATTAGGTAACTGGGTGTAGTTTTCATACTTCATTCAAATATCATTTTCCACAATAATTTTGGCAAAACTACAATCTTTAATTCTTGTTGTTTACAAGTTTAAAAGAGTGATTTCCTAGTAACACATTTAATTCATTTTGATTCAGCATTTTAAATAACTGGACATCAATTAAAACATGTTTGTGTAAAACCCATTAGTTACTTGTCAGTTATTGTCTAAAGCTAATTAGAAAATGGCTATTAATCATGGAAACAGACATATTAGGCAATATTGATTGCATGTAGTATCCTCTGTTAGATAGACATATGGATAGACTAATAGATTGTGGCCAGATAAACTGTTTATAAAGCATGATCAATAGGGCTTTCACAGTTCTCACATTATAGATTCAGATAACTCTCTGTGAATTTTTTAGCACAGTGTTATACATGCTGAGTTACATTTGCTGCAGCTCTTCAGAAAATGCGGTGTTCAGTCTGAAACATGTTGTATCAAAAGTCTTCCAATGCAAATGTCTAATGTAAAAACAAACTATTTTAATCTTGAGTGAAATTGTATTTTAAAAAATTGTTCTTTGCATTTTCTATAAATTATATAATAAATTATATAAATTTGACCTGCATACTGTGTTTCAGAGACAGACTTCAATAAGACTCCTCAGGCTTTTTGGTTTTTAATTTTTTTCCTGAATGCCATATGTGCAGTTACATGTGTGTAGACAGATCTGTTTTAACAGAGCTGATCAGTTAGAGTTTGAGGCAGGAATGAATCCCCCTCCCCTTTCCATTCTTGTACGAATGAAGATTTTCAAAACTTTTTTTCCCTGTGGGTGAGATTTCAAATGTTTTTGTTCATTTTTCATAGACTGGCCTTGGCGTACATCTCAGTGAGGTCCCTTTGGTTACTTCCGAGTAGATACATGCAGGATTACATTGTACAACAGTTCAGACAAGAATAATTTTAGATGTCCAGTTACGAAGCTAACCAAATTGGTTTCAGTGAAAGAAATGGTTTAATCACCAGGGTTTTGAGTTTTCTCACCCCTATATTTTTTGAAGTAAAGAAATAAATTTATCTTTCAGCAAAAACAACAGCCTGAACAGTCATTAATAAAATGCTGGCTGTGCAGTACGACTGTTGTGAGGAGACACACATATGGTATGATAGAGTGTGGTGCACAATATTGAATAATCTTGTTAACAAAATCTTGTTAGCTGCAGTATTTTGCTTAACCTGATCATACATTGCCTATTATAATATTTTATAATTAAAACAGAACCTCTCTTTTGTTACATTTTTGTGTGAAATATAAAAAATACAACAGAGATGTAATATTAATTATCTAGATAATTCCATGTGGAAATGAAGGGTGTGGGGAAGATGTGATAGGAGCTTTGGGTAGTGGAATGGAAGAATCTATGTGCTAATAAAACAATTTATAGTTAAAAATAGTTATTTGATTTCTTCTCTTTGGCAAATCTTTGGGTGAAATAACAAGATGTTATGGCATAAACTAAAAGCACAAAAGTATAGGACATAGTGTAAAGTTAACACATTTCAATTTTCTCCTGCTCTAGGGGGATTCTGAGCTAGTTTCTAGCCCCATAGTTACTAGCAGCTGCCAATGTTGTCAGCCCTGATCTGTCAGAAAGGATTTTTTTTCCTTGCCAAAAACTTTGAAGCTCCTTTCTGACATCCCCAACAAACTAATTGTTGTCTTCTGCCTCCAAGAGCCCTCTGAAGTCCCAATGAGTTAGTGTCTTCTCAAGAGATGAGAAAGGGGGCTCACAAAATCAATTTATCAGGCTATTACGCATTGTCATCAGCCAAAACAAAAACCCACTAAAGACAGGAGAAAAAGTAGAAGAAACGGGTCTCTGAGAAAAGGTTACAGAACATCCATCTTCTCGTCTCTTCTGATTGTTTCCTTTCTTTAGCCATTTTCATAGCTGTTCTCCCCTACTAAAAGACACTTTATGACAAGCATTGTAATCTCTTTAGACTGGGGGGAACTTCTTCTTTAGGTTAGAATCATTGCAAGGCCTGAGTGACAGTGGGAAGGGGGCCAATTGCCACTGTGAACATTAAGCAATAAATCATCCACCCCTGGCATCAGCTAGCTGGACTTGTCCCCGTTTCCTGTGTGGCTACCAGCACCTACATGTGACAAAACCACCATTGTCTTTCAGCTCTGATCCCTGAATTCTCAGCATCATGTTTTTAACTTGAGATGTTAAATTGAACTTGGTGTGTTAGGTGGTATGAAAGAAAGAAAATAAATCATAAAATGTTGGAAGTATGCCTGAATTACCAACTGAAGAAAAACTGGCTCAAAAACTGTGGATTAAGTAGAACTGGTTTTAATGCTTACACAACATGATTACTTTCAAAAATACCATACAGATTTTTTGAGACACCGATTTCTTGTTTGCTTTGTGTTTTTCTATGAAGCTGGATAATTGTTATTTTTAAACATCAGCCACAGAGAAGTGCAAGTTACATGTAATATAAGAAAATGTTTGACCAATGCCAGAAATATGAAAGTGAGGACATATATCAATAAAAACTGTTTTAATACTTTCCCAGTGGGAAGTAGCCATAGGACGCCTGGACAAGGAATATAAAAATTTACTAATCCATAAAGCTCAGGGTGCTCTCACAAGGCTATCTTTTGTCTTTAATGAGGCTACTTTTAAAAACCGAGTTTGTTATTAAAGTTATATGTAATGTGGAAAACAGCTATTTTAAATCAATGCCTAGAAATATGGTTGGGTACACATGTCTTCTCCCTAAAAATGTAGATTGTACACAAGTCTCTTTGGACATTTCAGAAAAGCAGAAAGAGAGGTAGAATTGAATCATGTGTATTTCCTTACTATCCTTGTGGCTGTTTCCCCAAATTAGTAAAATGTATGTGTCTCCCAAGGGAAAAAAGTAGTGTCCCAAGGTGAAGATAGAATTCATAAGTATTTTTCCCGAAGGATTATATATGTCTCTCTTTTTGGGCAAGGTCCACAAATGTAATGCTAGGAAGTGCAAGTCTTCTGGCTCTAATCTTAAGGATGTATGTTACTGTCCGCTGATTGCCTTCTTTATGATAAAGAAATATGGCATTTAGGCTATGGCGATATTTCCCTCCATGTGAATATAGTACTTCTAAGAACAGTTTTTAAAAGTGAGACATTTTTGTGCTGATGCTTTGAAACTTATATTTTAATGGTGACTTGGTAGCCAAACCATTGTAAGTATTGCTGTGAGGATAGTAATCTTTGTGAAAATAATAATACCCATCTTTGGGCCTTTCCACACTACACTGTTATAGTGCTATTATTCCACGTTCAACATCCTGTGGAATTCTGGGGTTTGTAGTTTACTGAGGCCAAAAGGCTCTCTGGCTGAGAATTCTAAATGCCCCTCTCTATATTGCAACCCCCAGAATTCCAAAGGATGTTGAAAGTGGAATAATAGCATTATAACACTGTAGTGTAGAAAGCCCCTTTCTTAATTATGATTGGTCTCATTGAATCAATCAAGGTGAAGTTTGGCCGTCTGTGGTTTCTTAGGACTCTCTGTTGGAATGACAACAAAGGCATGACATTTGTAGAGTGCAATGGGCATAAAATTGCCGTAAAGATGAGTCAAATGACAAATGGTTTGAACAGGATTTTTTTTGGTCTGGTAATTTCTTCCATAAGAGTTATAAATCATGACTAGAATCCTGTTAGTTAGTCCCATACTAGAGTAGACCACTCAGTTTTTGAATGGTGAGTCAACACAGAGATAAATCCATTTGGTAATGGCTTGCCTTTTGTCAGGACTAACAATAATTTACTTGTATATAACCAAAAACAAAGAATCAGTCCTCTGGTACTTAAAGACCAACAAATTTACATCAGCATGAGTTTTTATGGATTGTAAGCTTCTTCATTAGATGCAGTGGGCTTGATATTATTGTGTGCCTTCGTCATTTTCAACTTGTGAAGACCCTAAGGCAGGGGTGTCAAACTCAATTTCATCTTGGGCCGTATCAGCATTATGGTTGCTCTCAAAAGGCCAACTGTATCTGTAAGACTATATAAATGCATCTACTCTTTTATCATATTAAATAATTGCCTCTGCATTTGATTATTACTGGTTTTTAAATTGCCTTTCTTTTCTTGGACACTTTGGGCCTATTTGATGATAGTTTATGGTTGCTATACCTCTGTAAAGTAACATAGAATTGGTCAGTATATCCAAAGTGTGCCACTTCCTGCTCCTCAGCCCCTCTCTGTGCCACTTTCTGCCCCCCCGCCCTTCTCTGTACCTGGTGAGCCCAATCCCCACATTGCAACCCCCTGGCTGCCAGTATTCTGAAGAGGGCCCAGCAGCCAGCTCTTGCGATCTACTTCTACTTCTGACTGCTTCTCTGTTCAACTCTTGTGCACCACGGTAACCCGTGGCAATACTCTGATGGTGAGACAATGTAGGGATCAGGCTCGCCAGGTGGGGGTAGTGCTGCAGCTGCAGGAGAGGTGCGAGGGCCACATGCAATGGCTTGGCTTGCCAGATTTGGCCTGCCGGTCTTATGTTTGACACATATGCCCTACGGCAAACCTATCATGAGGTTTTCTTGGCAAAAATTTGTTTGGTGGGGGATTTCCACAGCTAGTGGATTTCCACAACTGAGCAGGGACTCAGCCCCTGGTCTTCAAAGCCATAGTCCAACACTTAAACCACTGTACCTCTCTGGCTTACAATGGAATACAGTGCATAAAAGCTCACGCTATAATAAGCATTTGTCTTTAAGATGCTACCCTTTTGGAAATCAACAAGAACTTATTAATGCGTGATGGGGGTAAAAGAAAGGACTATGACAGGATAAGTCTTTAAATCTGAACTGATTGAGAAGGTCAGTGACAGCTGAAAATATCAGTGTGTTCATCACATTGTCATTTCATTTGCATTGATTTTTCCCCCTCTCCTGCCCATTAAGGTTGTTTCTTTTAGACAAATTAGCCATAGAGTGCTAACCATATATTAATTATTGTTGACGCTGGCAAGATGACCTGCTCCCTTTAAAATATCCCCCAAGTGAATGCACTTCCTAAGCCGAAGATAAGAAAAGAACATTGAATGATTGTGGAAATATAAATAATGAATTTGTTAAAGTGGCTCTGACTCGACTATTTTGTTTTCCAAGGTACTCTAAAATCAGTGGTGACATCTGTTTCCAGATCCGTTTGTAATATATAAAATAAATTGCTAATACTCTTTCCTAAATAACTGTCTGTTGTGAGGAGGGTGGAGGAAGAGATGAAAATTTTAAAATCGTCCTAAGTCTCTGCCATCATCTCATGATTCACTGTAAGAAGGGAAAATATTGTGTACATTCTAACAAAGTTTCTGTTACTTTGGAATGAGTTTTTAAAAGGTGCTTTTTCATTATCATTATGCAAAAAGGAGGACATTTGGTTGCAGGGCTTTAAAATGTTCGTGACGACTTTAGCAAGGAGTGCTAGGTATGTAGCTTAGAGTTTAATAGCAAGGGGGAAGGACATGCTTCCTATTCAATTCAAGTGCGTGCGTTGCAAATAGATTGTAGTGGACCTATCATGCCTGATTGATAACAACTGGTTACAGTCTTAGGCTAGATGTCTTCTTTTTCTTTTTTAAATAATAATGTGTCGTGTGATTTAATGAAAAAAAAAAAGCCTTCAAGGTTTTTTGGATTTCACAGTCAAATCGTTAGAGAGTATATGAGACACGAGTTTTCCAGGCTTCATGACAGTTTTATCCCAGTTCATCATCTTAACTAAAAAATAATCCTATCTAACTTGAAATCCACAGCAGCCATAAGTAGAAAATAAATCCAGGCCACAGCTCAGACTTGTAACCTAACAGCTATCATAAATAATCAGAACCTATTTGAAGGTGGAAGATGGGACATTAGAAGCTATTTACACTACCAGAGTGATCCCATCGATCAGTAACAGCAACCCGTAGATAAGACTCATATGATGTCATGGTTATTTATGGTGGGCATTGACAGTAAAACCACTATAGAACTTTTGCCTCGACAGCTTCATTCATTTCTGTTTGTGATGCATTTTGTAGTTAAAGAAGCAATCAATAGCAAATTCATGGTGATAAAAGTTATTACTGGTTAAATATGTGAAAAATTGTACCTGCTCTTATATAGTGCAAATTAAGTGGATTTTTTTTTCTTAAAAAGAAGGGAGGAAAAGACCACAGCAACTACTGAGAAACCCAAAATTTGAAGGAAAAAAAAAAAAAGGGCAAGCCCAGAAGTGATTCACAGAAAAATATATATTTTTATATATATATATATATATAATTTTATATATATATATAATCACATACTGAATCAGGCCACTGGTCCATCTAGCTCCATATTGTCCATAGTGGGGTGCATTGGCTTTCAGTTGCTTCAGGAGACAGCTGACATGACATTTAGAAATGATACTGTTCTGGAATTGGGTGTAGTTCCAGGCCTTCCCAAGAGTTTTTGATGCTGAACAATGGCACAATTTACTGCTATAACATAAGCTTTATGGGTCATAAATGATGTACCAGATGGTACACAGCAGAAGATTATTCCAGTTCTTTCTCTGATGGGGTCCAGCAACTCCTCACAGCTAGTAAAGGAACTGGACCCCCAATTAAATTTTACCTAGATTATCCCAGGCTGACTATCAAATTTCCCATCACTGGCTATATGGGGTATCTGGGATTAAGATTCGTTCCCCTACCCACAGGCCAAAGTTGATGGAAGGGCTGTAAAGTGCAGAAGCAAAGAAACCAAAGTGTGCAAGGACTACCCATCTCCTCTCCTTGTAAATATGAGAACTGTATAAACAGTTACCAAAAGAGGAAAATTCACTTCCCCAGTCTGCTGTCCACCTTCATACCATTTCCCAGCCTCAAACTGCAAAGTAAATGTCAAAAATATCAAATAAGGTCACCAATACAAATGGGTACATTCTCTACAGTGGACAGCTGTTAATGTTTCACCATGATGGTAACATAGACTTGCAAACCCAACTTTTGTTTGCCAAATCTATCACTGAACTGCAGCTCTTCTGTGTTATAACATGATGACTTGTTGTGTTCTTATGGATGTCAGTTGGATAGAATAATTGAATCATAAAGTTGGAAGGGGCCTCATGAGCCATCAAGTCTAACTCCCTGGTCAGTGCAGGATCTTCAGTTACAGCATCCCCAGCAAGTAACTGTCCAGATTCTGTTTGAAGATGTCCAGAGAAGGAGACCCCACCAACTCTTGAGGCAATTGGTTCCATTGCCAAACTACTCATATTGTCAAGAAGCTCCTTCTAATCTTCAATTGTAATCTATTCTTCATAACTTAAAACCAATAGATCTTGTCCTATTTTCTGGGGCAGCAGAAAACAAGTGTGCTCCCACTTCTCTATGAAAGCCCTCAAGGTATTCAAAGAGTACAACCATGTCATTTCTCAGTCTTCTTCTCACCAAGCTGAACAAGTCCAGTTCCTTCTACCTTTCTTCATGTTTTTATCTCCATATGTCTTATCATCCTCATTGTCCTTCTCCAAACTTGTTCTAACTTGTCTATGCCATTCTTAAAATGAGACACCCAGAACTGAATGCAGTACTTCACTTGAGGTCTGACCAGTGCAGAATATAGTGGGACCATTACTTCCCTTGACTTGGAAACTATATGTTTATTAATGCAGGTTAAAATAGAATTTGCCTTCTTTCCTGTAGCATCACACTACTGGGCCATGTTCAACTTACAATCAACAATAATCCCAAGGTCCTTTTTGCATGTAGTACTGCAGAGCCATGTATCCTATACCTGTGCATTTGGTTTTTTGTGTCCTAAATGGAGAATTTTGCATTTGTCTCTGTAGATTAGAATCCCTGCCCCCTTCCCTCAGGGCCAGTCCTCTCAGCTTAACCCATTCACTTGAGTGCTGGCAAACTAGCAAGAAAAAAAAGGGCTACTTTTCCTTCTTTGGACTAATTTACATATTCTTTCTGGGCTAATTCACACATTCTAGGAGAAGGCAGACAACATATTCTTGGGTCTATGTCAATTCATAATGCAGGCAAAAGAATTAATAACTTCCAACATTTCACAGACAAAACCAGGACAGGTGTTATCAATATGGCAAAAGTTATTAATGCGGGAGAACAGCTAACCTAGCAGAGGCTGTAACAGTTTGCTTTTGCCTGAGCCTATTGGGAAGGGCAAGATTCTGCCCCTTCTTCTCTCTGCTTGCTGAGTTAAATGTAAATTACTTTTGCACTTTGAACTCAGTTTGAAGCAAATTGAATTAAGGTGAGGCTGAAGGGGGAAAGTGGGAGAGGAGAGAGAAACTGGAACATTTTAAAAGCAGCTGAAGAAGTGAGATGACAGAGGATTAAATAGGACTGTCCTTGCCAAATCAGGACAGTTGGGGGGTATAGAATTTCCATAACAGAATGCTCTGTTCTGTTAAATTTCCCTATCACCAATATTTCTGGGAAAAGGATCCAGGCATAGCCTTCTGCCCAACATTATGTTAGCTTTCTGTGTACAGTGAAATGTGTTCTGCTTTTAATGTAGACAAGGTCTAAAGCAGCATTCTACTGGGGTGGCTGTTTTTTTAAAACAATTTCCCCCAGTGTGTACATGGTTTTTGTACTTTGTAGGATACTTGAGGAAGCAGTTTTACACCTGAAGCGTGGTTATGGGGAATGGTTTTCTACAAGTCCACCTACCCAATCATGCTAGTTCTATACAAGGCATCTGCTACATGGTTCATTCAGCTGACCATAGATATAGAAGGATAATAGAACCATGGAATCAGAGAGTTGGAAGAGACCACAACAGCCATGCAGTCCAACCCCCTGCCACAAAGAAACACACACTCAAAGCACCCTCAGCAAATGGCCATCCAGTCTCTGTTTAAAAACCTTCAGAGAAGGTGTCTTTACTACACTCTGAGGCAGCATGTTCCACTGTTGAACAGCTCTTAGCATCAGGAAGATCTCCTTGATTTTTAGGTGAAATCTCTTTTCCTGTAGTTGGCATCCATTGCTCTGTGTCCTAGTTTCTGGAGCAGCAGAAAACAAGCTTGCTCCATTTTCAACATGATTTCCCTTCAAATATTTAAATATGATTATCATGTCACCTCTTAACCTTCTTTTTGCCAGGCTAAACATACCTAACTCCCTAATCTGTTCCTCATATACCATGTTTTCCAGATCCTTCTCCATTTTGCTCGCCCTCCTCTGGACACATTCTACCTTGTCAATATCCTTCTTGAACTGTTGTGCCCAGAACTGGATGAAGTATTCCAAGTTAAATCTAACCAAAGCAGAATAGAGTGGCGTTACTACTTCTCTTAATCTCGACATTATACTCCTTTTGATATAGCCTAGAATTGCATTGGCTTTTTTAGCTGCCACATCACACTGTTGACCCGTGTTCAGCTTGTAGTCCACTAATACTTCTAGATCCCTTTCACAAGCCAGCTGTCACCCATCCTATACCTGTGCATTTCATTCTTTCTTCTTAAGTGTAGTACCCTACATTTCTCCCTGTTAAAAATTCATTTTGTTAGCTTTGGCCTAGCTGTTTAATCTGTCAAGGTCATTTTGAATTCTGATCTTGTCCTCTTGGGTATTATCTATCCTTCCTAATTTGGTGTCACCTACAAATTTGATGATCATGTCTTCTATTTCATCATCCAAGTCATTGATCAAGATATTGAATAGCACTGGGCCCAGGACAGAACCCTGTGGCACCCCACTAGTCACCTCTCTCCAGGATGAAGAAGAATCCTTGGTGAGCACCCTTTGTGTTCAGCTGGTCAGTCAATTTCAAATCCACTAAACAGTAGCATTGTCTAACCCACATTTTACTACCTTGTTTGCAAGTTGATGTTTCTAGACTGTATAAGGCTTTAGCAGCTTTGGGTTCTATAGTTAAAGCTAAAGCATTGAACTTTGTCTTAAGTGTTGAAGGAAGCCCATGCAGGCCCCAGGCCTCCCTGAGAGCTATCCATGTGGACCGGCAGGCCACCCAGCCTGTGCACCTGCTGTAGATTCCAAGTAGTCATTAAGGTTAGCACCACATATTATTGAAGTCTACCCTTAGGCAACAAAGACACGTTCTGAAACTGATTGCATGATTTCATGCTTTGCACATTCATTAAACTTTCAGCAAAATCATGCTTTTCTTGTTGAAGGGAGAGGCAGCAACAGTCTTACTAAAACTGAAGTTTGAGCAGGTGCATCAAAGACACTGTGTACTTGACAACTTTAATTTTAGGTAGATTGACTGTGGAAAGGATTTTCTAAATCCAAGAGGATAAGGTATATATTCCTAGTTCAGGATTGAAAACTAGCATGTGGATTGGCTGCTTCAATATCCCGATATTTGCTTGGGGCCTCCAGTGGAAAAGCTGATATACAAATTCAAATAGATATCTATCAAATATTTAGTTCAGTATCTCTCAAACTATTTGAATATGGTCCTTTTCTACATATGAGCACTATCTTCTTAGCCTATAAGGAAGGCATCTCTTTAGCAGATAACATCCTTGCATACAACTGCATGTATAGAGCCTACTGCTCCGTCAGAGATGTAAAAACCTGCCTCAGTTTTGTTGAGTTTCTCCAAATCTCACCTGCATTTTCATTCCATTGTTATTTTGTATTAGCTTGTGAGACTTAATGCTTTCTTCCTGCACCAAAACTTGCACTTTTTCTCAATTTGCACATTAATTTGCACATTTTTTCCTAATTTATACAGATCTTTTCCATTGACTACAGCATATTTTTGCATATGTTTTTCAAGTATGCATATTTGGCTATTCACATTTTAAAATGTGTGTATTTATTTTCACAAACCATTTCTCTTGGAAATACCCTGTAAACCTTGTAAATGTGCAAACACTCAAGGCAAGGTGTTCATTTTCTTGTAACAAGTTTCAGGAGGTGTGAAAATCTTGCTTCATGTTCATCAAGCTTGTCAAGTCCAACAAAATTTCTTTCCATCTCTGTGCTATGTATTTAAAGATCTGCAGGATAGGGTACTAACCCAACAGTAGAATTAGAGACAAGAACAGTCTCTTGTGGTAACATGTAGTAGGGGAGGGAGCATAGATTTTTGTTTTTCTTTTCGTCCCACCTGGAGTGAGAAAGAGTCATGCTTTCTAGAGCTACTGATTTCTTCCAGGAAGCAGGAAATCCCCTAGCGTCTTGTATCCTGAAAGGAAGAGCATTTTTTTTTTTACATTTTCATTATCTTTTTTATCATTGCTGGCATGAATGTGGTTAAAAAAAGGGAGAGAGTTGCATCCTATTCCTGTGGTACAGCCATGATCGTGGGGAGGGCTGAAGGTTGCCTTGATGGGCAGAACAAACCGAAGTACAATTGAAGGAGAAACAAAAGAGGGGCATTTACACTCTACAATTACAGCACTGTAATCCACTTTAAAAGCAATGGTAAGGTCCTAGAGCCCTCTGGCTGAGAAATCTAGATGCCCTGCCCTAAACTGTAAATCTCAGGATTCCATAGGATGTCACCATGTCTGTTGGAGTTGAATCATAGCACTGTAATTGTGTAGTATGAGTGGGCCTCAGGTGCCACAAACAGGAGCCCATGAACCTTTTGCTCAGAGCCCCATAAAACAATCAGCTCTGTTTTGCAGTTAGCTCTGGATCCACTAAGCTTCCTCAAGGGTTGCATATCTGCAGGTTGGCAAGCTAGGCATTCACACTCAACACCAGGCTCAAGAGGGCATTGAGTTCTATGTCTGCAGTAAATCAAGGCTTTAAAAAGCAGCCAGCATCTTTAACCTTTTTGTCCAGGTTTTATAGGGTATTTGAGAGGCCAACTGTGAAAATGAACTTTGTTAAATTAGTTTTAATTATTTTTTTTCATGTTCCAATTTGATATCATTTGTTATAAACAACTGTCAATGGAACTCAGACTGATTTCTTTGTCTCTTTGGAAGTCCATGCCAAAAGAACAAACAGATCCAAGAGCAAATCAAGTATGAATCCTCCCTAGAAGCCAAAATGACTAAACTGAGGCTATTGTACTTTGGACATATACTGAGACAAGACAACTGATTAGAAAAGACAACAATGCCTGGTAAGGTGAAAGGCAGTAGAAAATGAGGAAGACTATGTTACAAGTGGATAGATTCTATCAAGGAAGCCACAGCCCCCGGTCTGCAAGATCTAAGCAAGATTATTAATAACAGAATGTCTTGGAGGTTTCTCTTTCATGGGATTGCCATGAGTTGAAGCTGAATTGAGATTAACCAACAACATCAATAAGCAGAACACAGTTTCACTTTGGTAGATTTTGTAATTCTGGCCCAGCACATCCCTGGCAACTGAATATGTGGGTACTGGGTATCAAGGCTGCTCTTTTCCCAGGACATTGTTATCTGGAACCATTTAAGGAGAAATAACCACAATCCACAATTGGTCCTCCCAGTTATTGTTTCCATGTGCTAAGGATGACACTATATAAGATACCAGAGAGTCATGTATTCATTTTTTTACATTTAAAATGTTATTTTCCCCTTTGGGGAAAAATTGTGTGCACGTATCTTTAGTATTTGTAACTTTTTTATTAAAAAAAAATCAACATTACAAAACATAGTCGTACTTCTGTATTGGTGAATGCATTTCACAAAACAACACAGGCGATCATCATCATCATCATCATGAACATCATTGGTGGACTACTATTTTTTTAAAAAATGTGCCAAACACAAGCATGTTTGTTCATTTATCTCAAAAGCAAAACCCATCACTTTCATTACCTTGATTTTAGATTATTTATTTATAATTTTTTAGATGAATTGGTCCCTCCTTTCTTACACTTAAGTTAATAACTAGTATTCTAGTGGTATATTTTAAAGGGGAAGAAATGAATAGTATTTTCATCTTTTCATCCATGGGTATATGACCTTATTTCCTTGCCCCCAACCATGAAGTTATATTCTTTTTTAAAAAAATCCAAACTGTAAGAGAGCTGCCTTCTGTTTTATAACAGACTACATGCACCACCAAATTTCCATTAAACAGATTTTCAGGATGAATTTGGAAGTTCTAGATTGGGTGAAATGGTTACACATTTAGCAGGAAACCAGTTTAGATAAGTCTACAGAGTTCTCTTAGGGAATGAGGAGTAATACACAATGTTCGCAGTGCATCATGCTATTATCGTAAGAAAAAACTCACATCAACATCACTGAAAGACTGGAATAATGTGGCACGAGCACACTTTGGGTGATCATGTCAGAAAGGCTATGTGTGTATGTATGTATATATATATATATATATATATAGAGAGAGAGAGAGAGAGAGAGAGAGAGAGATTATATATTAATTTATTAATTATATATTGATTATATTCACCACTGAACTAAAGAGGAAAAGAATTAGTTACTAATTGTATGAAATTGTGCAGCTCAAGATAAACCAACCTGCTTGGTTTTAAATACTACTCAGGTTTTTTGTTTTGTTTGTTTTTATTTCTATGTTCATATGCTGGCCCTTATTATTTGATATAAAAAGAATGAATGATAAAAGGGGAAATCTTAAAAATGAAATAGTAATCACTTCACCCAAACTTTAATTTTGTTAGTATTCTTCTTGTTCTTTGTATGCCATGTAATGGGTAAACACTATGCATTAAAGGACAACTAGTTACACAGCATAGATCCTTTGTGTGTAGTGAGTTACATTGCACAATTGCATCTGTTTAGCAGGTCATACTGAGAACCACTTCCAGGTCTGGGCCAATAAGTATTAAACCTCATTTAAACAGGTCGAAGTTCATTCTCATATACTGGCCATGTCTAGAGCAAGATAACCTGCTCAGTTGTTCAGTACAATTTAT
Organism: Ctenosaura bakeri; assembly: GCA_948474755.1. Classification (NCBI taxonomy): domain Eukaryota; kingdom Metazoa; phylum Chordata; class Lepidosauria; order Squamata; family Iguanidae; genus Ctenosaura; species Ctenosaura bakeri. Next base: position 777,075 of record CAOLHI010000128.1, read on the forward strand.
CACTTTAAGTAGGACATGGGCAGTAATATGTCAACCTTTCAGGAAAGAGGTGCAGTATTTTAATGGAGCATCTTTTAAATACTGCCAGAGCCAGATGTAATGTGATTTATAATATATACACGAATGCCTCACATGGCTTAAGTACCTCTTCAGCTGGTTCTGGTAGTGTTCCTTATTCTACACAAGTCTTTACTGATCAGTAAAAATGCTGAACAAACTATAGTGCCATGTCTACTATAACCAGTGATTTTCACTAGTGTTCCTGTTTATTTATTTGTTAAAATATTTACATGCTGGCCTATATCTGGTGATTTTAGGGTAGCATACAATAATATCAGATTGTAGGAATAAATAACAATACTATTAATTTTAAAAGACTAAAAATACAGTGTACCATGTATAGCAGAAAACCAGACAATTTAAAACCAGTCAAAAGCAGTTAACATAGTGCTGACCATTGCACACATGCAAACTGGGTAAAATCAATTAGGCTTCAAATGATCTGATTTGACTTCAGGTCAGGATGGTGTCAGAATTGGCACCATTGGGCCTCCAAGGGGAGGATATTCCATAACTGCAATGCCACAGAAAAGAAGGCCCTCCCCCATGTGTTTCCACAATATTGTGCTCCCATTTCTGGGACATAGAGGAGAGTCCCTTCAACAGAGGTTAATTCTCAGGCAGGCATCTGTATTAGTATAAAGGTATGGGATTGTGTGCATGTGTGTAGTAGCTGGAGTTGTACTTAAGAGGAAGTAGTACAGACAAAGATTTACACTTGATACCCTAGATTCAGAAAGGCTTGATTTGGGAGTTTGTGTGAGGTTTAGCATCTTGCAGATTATTCTGAAGCGAAGAGGACTGAGCAGCATTTTCCTAAGGATGATTCAAGCATGAAGAAGGATTAGGGTACCGTAAAGTCACAGAGTTTTCTAACCTGTTGCATAAACAGAAAAAATTCTGGAGGCATTAGTCATTTAAACGAGAAAGAGAAAGAGAATGAAATAAATGGCCTGACTTTGCAGGCAGTAACATTTGCCTCTCTCCCATTTTTTATGGTACAGAAAGCAAGTGAAATTTTCCCTGTTTGAAAGAAGGGAAACCACTTGTAGGTGAGGTTAACAGTGACATAGTTCTAAGGAAGGGCAATGCAAAAAAACATAGCCCTCTTTTAGCTCTTTTTTCTGGATAAAACAAAAAGCTTTTTAAATAACAGATTTTACATCATGGAGTTGGAAACGGCCTCATAGACAGTTGAGTCCAACCCCTGCTCAATGCAAGAAATCCAGCTAGAGCATCTCCAGCAGGTAGCTGTCCAACCTCTTTTTGAAGATGTCTAGAGAAAGAGATCCCACCTAGGGTATTGGTACCATTCTCTAGGTAACTCATCTCATTGTCTAATAGCTCTTACTATCAAGAAGTCCCTTCTAACATTCAGTTGAGATTTGCCTTCCTGTAACTTAAAACCAGACTGGAAACAAAACAAAAACAATGAACATGGTCAGTGAGTTAAAAATAGGGGGGGGGGAGTAGTAACAATGATGGATCTGATGCAAACAGTTCCTTTTTTTAAAAGTCCTTAATAGTAGCAATTACCATTTTTCCCCTAAGAATAAACGAGTATCTAGTTACAAAAATGGGAAGGGCTTGTAAAGACCAATATGGCTGAGTTTTTAATTTTTATTTTGCAGTTTCCTTCTATCTGTGTGCAGTGGGGAAACCACAAAGATTAGGATGGTGTTTGCCTGATTATTCAGGGGGAAAAAATAGAATTCACTTTAGATACCACTCCCATAGTTCTTTGCTTATTTTATGTGTTTAATATGTTATTCAGGAAAAGAGGTGCTACGTTTTCAAATTGTTAACTAACTTTCAATTAGACAAATAATATAATGGAGCCCTTTGCAGGTTTCACCTTTCTTTGATGACAAAGAAATATGGCCCTTATTAATATTTCACACATTTCATAGGTAATAGCACTGGTTCTATGATTTCATCCTGTTTCTCTCAAATGGTCTCTAGATTGTACTTAGGAAATGTTATTACAAGAATTTCTGTCATATTTTTCAAAAAGATGGTTTCCTCTGAATGGCATGAAACAGTGGGTTATTTCACTGGAATTTTAACTTCTCCAAAGAAAAGTTCAAGGAGTCAGACATCATTAAAGCAACAAAATGCATTAAAGGCACTCATATGATATCAGAATTTTTCTTTTAAGTGTTCATTTCTGAATCACATTCCTCCATACCATTGGTGGACTTTTTGCACTGTTCACTAAATTGTGGCACTACAAAACAAACACTGTAGTAATGGAATTTGTCCACTCCAATTCTTGCAAGAGCCAGGGTCCTATAGTAATCCGAGTGTTGGACTGCGAGGGCATGGTTTGAATCCACTCTCAGGACTCTATCACTACACTGCTATAGTGGTATTATTCCACTTTCAACATCCTGTGGAATTCTGGGGTTTGTAGTTTACTGAGGCCCAAGAGCTCTCTGGCAGAGAATTCTAAATGCTCTTCCCTTAACTGCAAACCCTAGGATTCCATAGGATGTTGGAAGTGGAATAATATCACTATAACAGTGTAGTGTGATAGTGCTATTATTGCACTTTCAGTAGACCACTATTCAGTGGGGCACACTGTCATGGAAACTTCCTGGGTGACCTTGGAAGATCCTGCTCTCATCCTCAGAGAAAGACAATGGCAACCCCCTTCTGAACAAATCTTGCCAAGAATGGGATTACCTTAGAGTAACCTTGAGTTGACTCAGAAGTAAAACAACAACAAGAATTTTGGTGATTTTTTCTATCCAACATTATGATAGTGGAAAAAGTAAAACAGGTAATGGCACTACTTCTGCAGGCACTACTGGAATTAGAACAGTTAGTGTAAACATCACGGAATGTAATGAATAGGTTTTGCGATGGGCTAAGGAACAGCTGGTGGGATGATTTGTACAACCACTTACACACAAGCTTGTGGAATAGACTGTGCAACTATTTTCAGAATGGCTTCACAATGGTTTGCACAGGCAGAGTCAAAGTTGCATACGACACTTGTACAAAGAAGAAAACAGCATTTCAATAATTAGTAGAAGCTTTGTGCTGATAGTATGCCACCACTAAATGCAATCATTTATCTCTTAAAACATCATTTTACATCTGCCCATGTAAAATGATAACATAATAGCAGCAATTCTTTTGAGGTTTTGTGGCAAAGTCCACGGATTCTATCTGTCTGTCTGTCTGTCTATCTTTGAGTGTGTTCTATTCACTTATTATTCAGCATCATTTCCTCTGTAATGTGAAGAAAAAGGGGATGAGCAACTGACTTCAGCCTCATGTCCCTGTGTTTTTCCATCTAGTCCAGAAACACCCACTGACTATGCACTTTTCTCCCTAGGGAGGCATGCAAGATCGGTTTCAGAGGAGTGGGGAACAGGAAGTACAACTTAATAGCACTTCTTCCCTGCTCCATGCACTTCATGTTTTAACCAAATTGGCTGTTCCTAATTCAAAGTAAAAACAATTAGCTTCCCCATATATTTACTCTAGAATGAAAAGAAACCCTGATTTGTGTTGCTAAATCAAGTTTTGAAATATATATATATATATATATATATATATATATAGTGTGAATTGCAGTAAGATCCAGGATTGAAGCCTGTATTCATTAGACACTTATAAAACAAACTGAGATTGTGAGAAAAAGTAATCTGTATCAGGCAGGGAAATTTAAGCATATTTAAGTTCTAAATCAGTAGATGGAATTGTATGGTTCTCAGAGAATCATAGAGGCATAAAGTTGGAAGGGGCTACATGGGCCATTGAGCCCAACCCCTTGCTCAATACGGGATCTCCAGCTAAAGCATCTCTAGCAAGTAGCTGTCCAGCCTCTTTTTGAAGACATCCAGAGGAGTTCCCACCACATCTCTAGGCAGTTGGTTCCATTACTGAACCACTCTTATTGTCAAGATGTTCCTTCTAATGCTCAATCTAAATCTACCCTTCTGTAACTTAAAGCCATTAGATCTACTTCTACCCTCAGGGGCAGCATAAAACAGGATTTATCTCTCCTCTCTCCAAAGTCCATCCTTCAACCTCCCACTCATACTATCCAAGCACTTATCTTTTTTTCCCCTTTTTTTTAAAGTTGCGGCAAATCCAGTAAGAATGAAACAGGTGTTTCTGCCACACTCTTTTATTCTGAATTCCATTAAGTAAAACAGAAATTCAAACACATTTATTTAGAATAGATTCCACCTAAATTAATGTGACTGGCTCCCAAATAAATATGTTTAGGCTTGGGGTGTTATGGTAACATCCCATGCATCTGAATGAGACTTAAGAGTATCTGACTTTCTGTGGATTGTGCCCAAAGGCCCTGGTCAGGTCTGTGGCCAAGGGCAGTGGAGGGCATGGGAGGCTTAACCTAATGTCCTTCTGGCCTCCCCTCCCAGAAAAGGACTAGATTGGCCATTGATCTCACTCTGATTTGTTTAAACATACAGATGCATTATTTCCTGGTGGGAAGTGTGAAACCAATTACATAGACTTGATGTAATGCAGTCTATAGCTCACTTACTCCATGAATTATCTAAAGTAGTTCCATTGACCTCAGTGAGAATTCACTGTGACGACTGCATGTGATGACATATAAGAATTGGCAGATGTGATGGTATGAAGGAAGCAGAGTTTGGACGATGCATAAGAGTTGGTAGAAAGATGAAGAACACATTAAAAGAAATGTCATTTTGGAAGTTGGATTGAGAAAAAATATGGATTATTAAAGAAGGTGAATACATAAGAATGTCAAGGACAGGTGAGAATCAGGCAAACTATAACCAAATGAATGAGGGACTAAGGATCCTTGAATGAACATTGCTTGCAGAATGAAAAATGTAGATTTGCTCCACTGTGATCACTTGTGCCATCTGCCATCCTTACTGAAAGGTCAGAATGACCTGCTGAACAAGTGAGATGGGATATAGTAGGCTGCTGGAAACAAGGAAACTTTCCTTCCATGAAGTTCTTTAACAACCCATCTCCCCATTTAGATTCCCCTTCAGTCTTTTTGCTCTCCAAGCTAAACATTTCCAGTTTCTTCAAGTTTTCCTCATAGGCTATGGTTTCTATGCTGCTGACAGTTTCATTGCTATTCCTTGAAACTTCTTAAAGTACAGTGCCCAGCAAAGTTCACAGTTCTCCAGATCAGGTAGCGTAGAAAATAAAATGAAAGTGTTGCTTCTCTTTATTTTGGAAATTAGTTCTATCAATGTAAACTAAAACTGCACCTATTATTTTTGCAGCTCCATCACACTGCTGACCCATCTTGAGCTTATGATCAGTTACAATCTCAAGATCTTTTCTGTATGCACTGCTGTCAAGCCAGGTGTCCCCTATTTTCTATCTGTGTATCTGCAGCTGTGCCTTTCTCTTTGTTGAATTTAAGTTTGTTAGTTTCAACAGGTTTCCATTCCATCAAGGTCATGTTGAATGTATTCCTCTTTAATCAGATGTCAGTTGTCCCTGAGAGGTTTGTGTCACCCGCACTTTTAATACAGATTCCTACCACACTTTCTCTGTATTGAAAGGCTGAAATGTGAAATACCAGATCCAGGAAAAAGACAAAGAAATATTTAATAAGGGTATCAGTGTTACCATCAACTGATTTCTTAAAATAATAATCTGTCTTTTAGTCAATTGCCAGATTGATTCGTCAATCATATTTAAATAAAGCTGCACATTATCAGCATCTTGCTGTAGGTTCATTTTGAAATATTAAAACACAGATAATACCATAGCATTTAAATAAATAAAACTTAGTACTTAACCAAAGAAAAGATACTGAGAATTCTTATTAGGGATCTCTTAACCCAGACAGCTTCTTAGGCTACCTGATGTGGAGGAGCTTGCAATTATTATTTTTTCAACGTGCATGATATGACAGGCATCATATTTGTGCCTGTTGTCTGTAATTGTTTCTTTGCTCTCTTGGAGATTCTCCAGGGACTACCAGCCAGTGATTTGGGGACTAGCACCAGTCCAGGAACTACAATTTTAAATACAACTGGCTTACACTACAAATACTTTGATACAAGCTATATATTGTTATAACTGATTAAAAAAAAAATCTAAGGTTAAAACTTGCTCCCAACAATTGCTTCCAACAGCTAGTCCTGGGTTTAGATTATTCATCCTGTCTTTGAGATCGTGAAAACAGGGTGGGGAGCAGTGCATAGGTTATGGCACATGGCATTGCAATGTAGCTGGAATGTGATACTGCTGATGTGAAAGTCTGCCATAAAGCATCATCACTGTTGAAAATCATATTAAGATATGGAAGCCCTAAATATAAGCAATATGACATTTAAAAATAATTTCATTTATTTTTATTTTTATTTGATTTATAGGCCACCTTTTTTTTCTCCTACAAATGGGACTTGGATTATTGAAGTAATCTACACTCTTTGGTATTTTTCAGGTTTTTCAGTTACATATGGAACTCTTTGCCAGGTGTCTTGATTTGGCAAGAGGTACATTTTTATTGTTTCTTCTCTAAAAAATATTCCCAGTAAATAGATGAGACCATATCTGGTGAAGGAGACTGATTTAGAAGTTCTTTAGAACTGCTGGGAACGTTGCCCAGAAAAACACTATTCATTGTGCTAGTGACATTCTTGTAGAGATTCTAATCTCCTTATGCCCCAAATGCTCTTCCCTATTGAAACAGGTTGGGCAATGTCCTCTTCACACAAAAAAAATGTGACAAACTGCCAAGGCAGCATGGTTATATAATCACGACTGCTAAGTGAATGGGTGTTCATCTGAGACATACAGACTCATCCTTTATCAATTCAATCATGTGATTTGCGGAAAGGCAGGGTCAACTGATTTCTGTTTTATTTGAGCATGGGATTTGGTAAATATGACTGCTTTTTCTGGTCAAATTATTAGGCAAGCTTTGTAGAACAGACTTGCCAAAACTGGAACAGTTTGAAGAAATTGCATAAATAAATGAAGCAAAAAAAAAAGAAGATCCATGTAATGATAATGATAGATCCAGCTAAAAGGTTGGTGACTTTTGCTTTACTTTTTGGTCTTCATGAAAACAGCTTTACTTTTCAAAGACTGTGGGGAAGCTGCCTGAGAACCAGAATTAACAGTCAATAAAGCTAGTAATTAGCATAAATGCTTGGTTCAGTACAATAGGTCTCTTTCAGCTAATTACCATCTCCATAAGTAATTACAGCAGGTGACGTGCATACAACAGTGAATGGATTACCTCAGCTGGGTTTATGTATCAGTCAGACAAAACTACCATTTAAAAAAAAGATTAACATGATTCACATGTTACTCAAATACCAGGCTGTTAAAAAAAATAGAAAAATAAAAATCAAGGATATATGTGATCTCCTTAGAACATACTTTCTTTTTGGAAAAAGGACTTAAGATTTCATTTAAGCTACCTCATAGGCTGATATATTTGGTCTATGTTCCTAAGGGTCAATTTAAGGTGATGAAGGAGGTGGCTGTGCCAACCTGTAATGATGTATTTTGCAGGGGGGAGGAGGCTGGCCAAGTGCACAAGAAATGATGGGACTGCAGTTTTTCACTTCTTCAAATTCTCCTGAAATATGGATAAATGGAAAGCTAACCAGGCTAAATATTATCAGTTCCACCATGTCTCTCATGTGTAAAAGCATGATATGGAAGGATGTTGAATCATAGAATCATACAAATGGAAGGAGTCCCACAGGCTGAGTCCAACACCCTGCTCAGTGCAGGAAATCTAGCTAGAGCATCCCCAGCAGCTGGCTGTCCAGTCTCTTTCTGAAGATGTTCAGAGAAGGAGGCCTCACCACCTCTCTAGGTAATTGATTCCATTGCTAAACTGCCCTTACTGTCAAGAATTTTTTTCTAATGTTCAATCTAAATTTACCTTCCTGTAACTTAAAACCATTAGACTTGCTCCTATTTTCTAAGGCAGCACAAAGCAGTCAAGCACCCTCTTCTCCGTGATAATCCTTTAGATATTTAAAAAGTGCAGTCATGCCACCCCTTAGTCATCCTATTACATAAATACATTCTCATCATAACTTTAATTTCCTTTATGACCAGCCCTGGTTAGGAGTTATGAAAATTATAGTTGAGAGAGAGAGAGAGAGAGAGAGAGAGAGAGAGAACACCAGGCTTCCCAAATAACTTTATGTTCTATAGACAAATGTAAAATAGTGTAGTCTGAGAAGTATGATGACTGTTTATTCTGAGACTGTGTAGTTTGAGAAGTATGATAAGAGACTGTTATCTCTTATAACTGTACCTATCATACAATCTTAGAATCACAGCCATCTAGCCTAACTCCCTGGTATGAGGGAATCCACTGCTAGAGCACCCAACAGAGGTGGCCATCTAAGCTCTGTTTACCCAGGAAGGAGAATCCATCACTTTTTAGGTAGGCCATTTCATTGTTGAATATCTCATACCACTAGGAAGTTCTTCTGAATTTTCAGGAGAAATCTCTTTCCTTGTTATTTGAATCAATTGTTTTGGATCTTTCTGTTCCTCTGGAGCAGTAGAAAGCAAACTTCCTACATCATCTACATGGAAGCCCTTCAGATATTTAAATATAGCTATCATGTCACCTCTCACTCTTGTCTTCTTTAGGCTAACCATAACTAACTCTCAAATTCCTCACAGGACTTGGTTTCCAGACATGTTAGAACTGGACTTAGTACTCCATGTGAGGTTTCTGACCTAAGCACATTAACATCATAAAGAACATTTCATATAAGTTCTTGTGACTGCTTCTGTCTCCTCTCTCAGTGCAGGGAGGAGAAGTAGTTTGATACATGGTTAGAGAAATGAGCTACAAATAGTTTGAAGATTACTGTATATATTTAAAATCTAATATATAAAAGTTAGTGAGTTTGTCTCAAGCAAGCGAAGACCTCATATGATTGGCTGTGTCAGGCGAGAAGACCTCATATGACTGGCTGCCTGTGAAGAGTATATGGAATCTTGGGTTTGCAGTTTAGGGAAGGGCTTTTAGAATTCTCAGCCAGACAGCTCTTGGGCCTGGCCAGTTGCTATGGAGTTTGCTGCCTAGCAGCAAAAAGGAGGAACACAGCGTATTCCCCCAGAAACTGAACCTCTGTACCTTAACAACTCTGAATACAGATTGGATTGGGGAACATGGGGAAAAGTTACAGGTATTGGACAAGACAGTTTGGGGAATTAGAGACACAGGATATCAAATCTGTGTATTTCAACCGCATCTAATTCCTAAAGTAAGATAAGGTAATTCCTGAGGTATTTCTAACAAGTGTTACCTATTAGAAAATAAAATCCCAGGTAATGCCGGGTAAATATGCTAGTTATATATAAAGAAGAGAGCTTTAAAAACAAAGTATATTTAAACAAACCTTTCAAATAAAGCAAAAAGGCCAAAGGAGTTAGTCTGATAAAAAAAACTAGACAGACAGTAACCCCTGTATCATTCATTACGGGAATCTCAAATCCTTTCATCCAGCAACAAGAAATTAATGCACACAGACAAAAACCTGTCTCCTTAGTGAGTAGGAAAAGCAAGCTAATAATGACTTTGAAGCTGCCCCTGGTATGATGTGGTGAAATAGCTGATAGGCTACCTTTATATATTTGTGGAATTCCCCTGTTCACTTTGGATTCATACCTTCATATCCACTTGAGAGTAAGAGCTTGTGGAAAGCCCCTCCAACATCCACTTTAGAACACGGCCGAAAGCTTTCTTACAGCCATATGTTTTCTCTGTAAATGTATGTGGTGACCTTGGAGCCATCCGAATCCCAGGACACATCTCAGTTGCTCACTCACACTTTTTTTTTTTGGTGAATCAGAAGTAAAAATCAAAAGGCTCTTTGAGGATTACTGAAAAGGAATTCCACATGTGTGAGTGTGTCTATGTGCACATAGCCCATTCCTTTCAGAGGAACAATCTTGCCCAAATCAAATGGAATACTATCAGAACATGCTTTTAAAAGATTAAAACACCAGAGATGAAACTGGAAAGGCTTTTGAATTTTTATTGGGTACAAGACAATTTATGTAGTCCACCTTAGTGCATTTTTTTTAAAGATCATGCATATTTGACACATTTTAACCTCACAGAATAGTATTCATTTTGGTATAAACTGCAGATCTTTGCAACACACACACATGCACGCACGCACGCACACACACACACAGAGCTCCCTAAGTGTTGTTATCAAGTGAAGGAAAGTGATTGATTTTCTGTATAATACATGGTAGTTTTTGTGCTGTCTGGGAAAGAACATCTCGCAATGAATAAACCTTTTTTTTTAAATGACTGTCTTGCAGCATCTCTTATGTCCTAACATACTCAACAATCTGAAAGACCATATCTCCAAATATGAGCTTGCCCAAGTTTTAAGATCATTGGTGGAAGGCTTTCTCTCAGTCCTACCACTATCACAGGAATGTTTGGTGAGGATATGGGATGGTGAGAGAACCGGTGTGGTGTAGTTGTTTGAGCATTGGACTATGATCCTATAGACAGGGTTTGATTCCCCGCTCAGCCATGGAAACCCACTGGGTAACTTTGGGCATGTCACGTACTCTCAACCCCAGAAAACTCATAATAGGTTTGCTTTGGGATCCAAAAGGCACACAATAACAACAACATAGGACACAGCTTTCTCTGTGGTTGTTCTCAGTCTGTGGAATTCCCTCCCATTGGGAGCTATGATGGCTCCCTTTCTGCTCTGTTTATACTAGCAGGCAATGACCTTGCTATTTCCCCAGACCTTTGAGCGTTAACTATCTTTTACAGAAGGTCATTTAATTGGGTTGAGTTGACTTTGTATTTTGATGATGATGATGATGATCGTCATCATCATTTTTAACAGCCTTTTAAAAGCTATTTTAAATTAACATTTTAACGTGTTTGGTTTTTTTTTAAAACTTTTGCACTATCCATAGTTTTAACTGTATTCTGTTTTAACTCAAATTTGTGAGCCAACACTACACAAGTACAACACAATTATTTCACTTTAACTGGTCCCATCCTATGGAATGGAATTCTAGGTGCTCCTCCCTAAACTGTCAGTGTCAGGATGCCATAGGGTGGTATCAGACAGTCAAAGTGGAATAATAACATTCTGTATTATGAATCCCACCCCACCCACCCACCGGCATTTCAGAGAACATCAAGAGAGATTTTGACAGAAACTTCCTGTAAATATGCACACTAGCCACTCTCTTCAAGATACAGGTGAAAGACCCTTTTTAAAAATGAAAAAAAATGAAAAAAGTTCATTTCAGCTTTAGATTCAATTGCAGAAGTCAAAATTCGTAAATCACATATTCCCCGGTAATATTTGTCTGCAGGTAGTAATGACAGAGGCACAAAACCTAGCCACCAAATCCACAAACAGGGGGGAGAGGTAAAATCTTTCTGATCTCCACGGAAATTTTTGTAAAATTGGAATAATTAATGTGGCACAAACCCCCTGATAATAAGACATGGTGAAGAGACTTTATTGCTACATTTAAACATAGGCAGGTATGCTTCTCATAAGTTTTTTTTTTTTTTGTATTTATCTTCCCAAATGGCTATTGGAAGCACGTTAAATCTTTTTAAGTGACAGATTTTATTTTGTACACAGTTCCACAAGTATAGAAGAAATATGATAATCACCAAGATTAAAAATACAAAATTAAGAAATCATCATCATGATAAGAAATTAGATTTAATTAATGAATAACAACTACTTTTCTGATTATTGAACCTTATTGGTTCAGTAAAAGTAGACACAATTTCAGTATAAATTTCTTATTCTGTTGTCAGCCCTTCCCATATTTCTAAATAGTGTCATATTAGCCATACAGATTAATACTGCATATGATTTATCAACAGACTTAGTTACATCAAACATACATATAATCAGATAAAGCATATCTCACTTCCAGCCTTCTACAAAGTTCTGATCATTCATTTTCTGAATCCAGGTTTCTCCAGCCATTACTTGTTTTGTTCTGAGTATTGCATAAATAAAAGCGCTATTTCCTACAAGCATAGACCATAATTAACTATTGAATGGTAAGCCAGCACTTGTGTAGGTGCCATTGATTCTGTTAGTTTACTTTAGTAGAGAGCAGCAGTTGAATGTGGACTTAAGTTTTCCTTTTCGCTATGATTTTTTTACCTCTCTAAAAATGGTTGAGAACAATGACTGTTAATGGTAATCCCACTGTGGAAGAAGACTGGTTAATATTCTCCTTAACCATGTAATGCAGGAAGAAAGCTGAGTGTTTTTATAAAAGCAGCACATTTCTGTATTTGAAGAAAAATAAACCAGAACTTTGTTTATCAAAGTAATTATTCTCCAGGGAGGGAATGGGAAAGATGGAGGCAATTATGAATGACCTTCATTTGTATAGTCACTGAGAACTTCTGAATCAGTGGCTGATAGAGCTATGGCTTTATTTTAAATACTTGAGGAGAGGTTGTTTTAAATGTTCCAGGCATGACTAGTGAAAATAATTTGAAATTTTGATTAGGTTCTCTATGGACATAACCAAACAGAGGACCTCAAAACAACAAAGACAGAATACTCATGATGCCTGAGTACATTGTGCAGTTGGAAGGAAAAGGATTTCTGGTTTGAATGGCCGTATACAATATAGATTTTATTTAGGAAAAGGCACATATTTGAAAAAAAAATATTTGTGGGAAAACAGTGGCCCTCCACATACTGTTGGATTCCTGTTCCCATAAACTCAAGCCAGCTTAGTCAGTGGTGAGGGAATGCAAGGAGGTATATTCAACAACATCTGGAGGTCTACATCTGTTTTACATGGTTTAGATTTAATCTCCCTACTGTTTTAGTTTAGTTTAGTGGCTATTGTCAAGATTATATGATTGATTTGTTTGGGAAAACTTAAGAATTGCTCTTTCATAGTAATTTGATGCTGATGCCTACAGTTTGATGAGTATAGGCCAAAAGAGCCTCTTTCTTGTTATTTTCCACACCCAAGGCCTGAACTCTAGTGGTGAAGATGGGGCCTTTTATTTTTTAAAAGATCAAATGTTGTTTAAAAGTTAGACCTTGCCTTAAAAAACACAAACATAGCATTCAGTCAGGGTTGTGGGTTTTGTATACTTTGAATGCACAAAACTGCCATTGAATGCCTTCCAACTATCCTGATTTGGCCAGGACAGTCACAGTTAGTTCTCTGTTGTCCCACCTTTTCAGTTGCTTTAAAAAATAGCCGTTTCTCTTTTCTCCTCCCACTTTCTCCTTTTGTCCTTCCTTAGCTTACTTCAGTTGTTGCAAACTGAATTCAAAGTGTAACAATGGTTTGCAATCAGTTAACTCAAAAGAGGAGAGGAGGAGGTGGAATCTTGCCCTTCTCAGGAGGCTCAGGCAAAAGCAAGCTGCTGCGGCCCCCTTTAGCTTGTGTTTCTTCCTCATGAATAACTTTTGCATTCCTGACCACACTCTAATGGTGCTTGGCCACATGTGTCTTTTGTACGATGTTGGAAGATATTTCATTGGTCCATCTTGCCCCCTATTGTCTACTTTGCTTGGCACCAGCTTTCCAATGTTTTGAGAGATCTTTCTCAGACATCTCACTCAGGAGTCTCTAGGTAGAGATAATTTGTTGCTGTTAGCTGCCATGAAGTTGACTTTGACTTACGGTGATCCTCAGCAACTGCCCTGCTTAGGTTTTGAGATCCAGGGACGTGTCTTCCTTGATCAAATCTATCCATCTGTACTGTGATCTTCTTCTTTTCCTACTGCCTTCTACCTTACCAAATAGGAACTGACTATTTGGGCTTTTATATCTAAAGCATGTGCATTGTCATTGTGTGCCCCCTTCAACTTTGCTTTAACAATATGGATTTGAAAGCTAGAACTGCATAAAAAAGCAGAGAGGTACCTGCATAAAAGGCATTCGCCAGTGGGTGACGTGCATTCCTTTCGAATACTGGCAATGCCAGTAGAAGGTTGTTCTTCCTGAGGCCCAAACCCCTCCCATTCCTTCTCTGGAGTTTCACCTCCAGTTGAGAGGCCATTGTGTTTCATACACAGTCCACCCTCTTAACTTTTATTGGAACAGCACAGAGGACAAACTGCAGGAACCCTCTTCAGTAACCTCTGCCTCACCCCTTTTAAGCTGTGAGTTTGAAGTTGTTTTTGTGTTGAGATATGTTTTTTTCAGAACTGTCTTTTCAGCGTTATCATTTTTAAAAAGCTTGTTTAACTTTTATGTATGCATTTGGCAATGAGTTACTATAAAGCAAATAAAACGATGTCCCAGCTGCCTGGAAGGGGCGATACAGCAGATAGCATTCACACCCTCATCTTTGTATTCCATTCCTTCAAGGATATCAGTAAGTAAACAGTACTGAGACGCTAATATGTTTAATAAAGAAACAATTTCTCGGGCTTCACATTGAGACTGTGGGAAAGGTAACACATTCTTCCTACTTGTTCAGGTGTTGAGCTCCCCCCCACCCCCCAATATTACCAATTTGGTATCAGAATGGATGACTGCCAGAATCAGGAGTGGTCTGAAAAGGTAAAACCATTGGTGAGGGTTTCCTCCTAAAAAGAACTGAATAAGATTTGCCTGTGAGCGAGGTTGATTTGCTTTTGCAGTGTTCAGGTACAGACACCTTAAAGAAAGAAAGGCACACTTAAAACTGAATCTCTTTGAAGTAATGGCATTCAAAGGGCACCATCTCTCAAAATGTCCTCCTAGTCAAGAATCAGTGTCCGAGCAACTGGATAGTGCCAGAACACTACAATGTTCTAGACTGCTCTTACTGGGCTCTTATTCAATGAGGTGTGTGAAGGCCCCTCTGGCAGATTCTAACTTTTAAGAAGTGTTCCTCTCTAGAAGAGTGCAGGATGTTTGCAAATGAAGGAACAAGGATTTTTTTCTGGCCTTATCTAAATCATGTCTTGGTGGAAATACTTAGCAACTTTCCCTCTCATCGGGGCAGCTTAAGAGCAATTTTAGTTGTATTCCTGATGTAGCACCCAGATGCTGTACAGAACGCAGTTCCTTGTGGTGCTGTTTTTGCTTTGCTGCTGCATTGTCCAAAGCTTAATCCAGTTGGCAAAATTTACATCTGTGATTTGCCTTTCAGATACATCGCTGTATCCAGAACAATTGGATGTTATCTTTCTGGGGAGTTCTAAAGCATTATGCAAGCCTTTATAGACTTTTTCTTACCCTTCATTTTTAGATGCAATCTGTTGAGAATTTCTCTTTGTGAGCCACACTGAAATGAGTAGCCACATGGTTTCACACAAATGTGCAGGGTGTAAAAAGATCACGGTGTCATAGGAAGCTACCTGTACACAACTCAGTTTGTAGCAGTATGTTCCTTGCTATATGAGGAGGAACCTCAGGGTATGTCTTCTCTGGCTAGGTATAATCTGATATGCAAGATAAAAGAATTGTGGGTGTGTAAGTGAAAGGTTAAGAATTCCTTACTTTGAGTGGCCTGTCCTTAAAGAAGATGGTTAGATTAGATATTTGTCTTCCTGTGTTATAAGATCAGCTGGTGAATTCATGTCCCAGCTGGTTTCCTCAAGGTATGAGTGACTTTGGGGAGAGGCTTGCTCAGGAAAATAGTGTGGAACCCTGTCACCCAAAGGCTGCTAGGCCTGCACTTTTTGTAGCTTCAAACAACAAATAAAAATATTCTTATTTATCTCTTAGAATTTCGTATTTGTAGAGCTGTTTATTGCCTCTGGTTTTAATTCACCCATTGAGTGAATAAGTTTACAGTTAGGATGAGCACCCATCTTATCGTTGCTGAGTAGAAAAGTGGTGTGGAGGATGGAAGCTTTGAAAGAAGTTACTTAGGTTGTCTGTTGATCTATGTTGCTGAGTACCATCCCCTCTCAGGATGTCCTCATGATATAGTCTTTCCCAGCCATACAAGCTGACACAAGAACATAGGAATGATTCCCTTCCCTGTTTCTCCCAGCAAGATATATAATTTGGTTCTGTAGAGCAATCTCTCATTTTCATTGGGTTAATGAAGTCCAACAAGAAAACTCCCTAATGTCTTAACACTTGGATTATGTTTAAGTTTTTTAAAAAGTCTTTACATAGTCTAGGGATCTCAAATCCATTTACTCAGATGGTGTAATAAGCATGTAAGGGCTTATCTCCTAATCAGTGTAGCATCTGAGAAGAGTCCTGTTCTGTGTGCTGAAAAATACCATGAATTTTTTTCCCCATTGCATTCATGTTAATGTGATTTGTTTAATGTTCTCTTGCCTTTGGCAACTCTAAGAAAATTATTTTTCCTTTTAAAAGGCCACCACCTTTTAGATGGTGCAAGGGAGCTGTTATAGTCCTCTGTTATTTTTTTCTATATATTTACTTATCAATTCTGTTTTCTGAATAGTTGTTGAAAGAACAGAAGTTTGTAAATTATACAACACCAAACAGTGGATTTGGTCCATGGCAGCAAGCCCAGACACTGTCAAATGTTTTTCCTTTTCCTGGCTGGTTCTTGACAATTATTGAGGATTACAGAAGTGTTAACATTTCTGTATTTAAACATTTTTTGGTTGTTGTTCCTGTTCTGTCTTCATTCTACAACAAGTAGTCTTTCTTTAAGCAGGAGGGGTAGTTTTAAATTATTCTATTTCTGATGGTGAGAGATAGGGAATAAAAGGAACATATCTTTTGTTGTCTGTTGCTGAGTCCTCCTGTCCTCCCTCATATTTTCATTGCACACCATGAATATAGTTTTCCTTAAAATCAAAAATTAGCTTTCTTAGTTAATTTTACTAATTTCTTATTTTATAAAGGAGAAGAAAGATACTTATGCTTATGTGAAAAGAGGGATAAATTATCTTTTAGTGTTTCCATTGTTGTTGTTAACAGCCATCAATTATGTTGATGAGAAACCTCCAAAATATAGCAGTCTGGTTAGGTTCTGTAGACTGAGGGAGCCCATTCACACTAACACAATTATAGCATTATTATTCCACTTTAACTGCCAAGGTTCCATCCTTTGGAATCCTGGAGTTAGTCCTTTAGTGAAGCATTGAAACAATCTGGCTAAGAATTATAAATGCCCCTCCCTATACTTCCAATCCCAGGATTTCACAGGACAGTACTATGGCTGTTAAACAGTGCTACAATTCTGCCATTTCCGCACGAGTCTGTTATAGTGCGATGATTCCACTTTCAACCTCCTATGGAATCCTGGGGTTTTCTGGCCCCTCCCGAAACTACAAACCCAGGACTCCATAGGAGGTTGACAGTGGAATCATCGCACTACAACAGTCTCATGAGGAAATGGCCTCTGAAATATGAATGAGCCAGGGTTGTAGCTTCCTTGATTGAGTCTATCCAGCTGTAATGCAGTCTTCCTACCGCCTCCAGCTTTATCGAGCATTGTTGTCTTTGTATCATCACATTTATATATAGGTGAATTCGATCACTCCACTACTATCTTCCAGCAGTGATTTAATGATCCAGAAAAAGAGCTTTGTATTCCCTTAACAGGAATGTATAAGGAAGTATCACTGCACATGAAATTAACAACATTTGACTTTTCATCCTTGGTACCTTCTGTGGTAGCTACTTCAGGCCTTGCCATACTACACTGTTATAGTGTTATATTCCACTTTCAATATCCTATGGAATCTTGGGGTTTGGAGTTTCGGTAGGAGCATTAAGAATTCTCAGCCAGAGAGCTCTTTGGTCTCAGTAAACTACAAACCCCAGAACTCCATAGGATGTTGAAAGTGGAATAATAGCATTATAACAATGTAGTGCAGAAAGGCCCTTCCTCTCAGATGGCTCCAATTCATAGCACTGGGAACATGTTGTCCTCCAGATTTTGTTGAACTTCAGCTCCATCCCATCCCATCCCATCCCATCCCATCGTCTATGCTGGCTAGGGCTGATGGGAGTTGCTGTCCAGTAATATCCAGAAAACCATATATTTCCCACCTCTGTTCTCTTCTGTCCTATAGATTCCATCCTGTAGACAGTTGCTTTCCTGTACTCACTTCTGAAATGGATCATGAAGCTGTACCTAGAAATTACTTTTTAAATAGTCCTCTCTGAGGAATTTTCTGCTTTTAGTGAGTGAAGTCCCAGGTATGATAAAGAGTTGCCACAGCAGGCAACAACATACAGAACAGTCAGAATGGTGTAGAAACGTCTTAAAAATGCAAAGACCTCATGAGGACTTTGGGCTTCCTCTATACTTCTGACTGGCCACTGGAATACAATCCCCTACGTATAAAAAGTTCTGAGTGGTGGGCTTGTTGAGGGGAGGATGGGTGCATGATTAAATCTGTGTCAGTGTGAGACACTGAATTCTCTTTTTTCGGGATAGTCCTGAGGTGCTAATCTCGGGTTTGTGTCTTAATTGGGCTTGGGATACACAAGATCACAAAAGCCAGTTTTTCTCACATTTATTCTGGTACATAAAAAGACTGGGCCACAGAAACCTATTCTGCACAGATGTATTGGCAGGAGACATTTAGAGCAGGAGATGCAATTTCTTTGGTTGTGAGTCTTAACATTTAACTAATAGTCAAACCCTGTTTACTGTATTTTTTATAACTTAAGTATAGAAGGCCATTAAAATTCTATCTTGAAATAATACTTTCTCTTTGACTTATTGCCAGATGAAACAACACCAGATATAAGGGAATATATAATTTGTATCTTTGTGTTTTTATTCTGTCTGGAATGAGTTAGGATTTGTATTTTATATATTGCGCGCTGTATAAATTGTATTAGAAGGAATGAAGATAGGAATGAAAGAAAACTCTTATATCCTGAAGGGAGCATCTATATGTCCTCACTGGGGACGGATTCATATTCTCACTCTCTCACACACAATTGTTAATGTCATCCCTCACAAAACACCTTTTTCCTCCTCAGCCTTGCTCGGAGAGACTTTTCTCTGAAATCACACCTCCCCCCAAATCACTGCTGTTACCACATTGAAAGGACGGCTGTAAGAGAAATTGCCTTTGTGTTACACTTTGCTAGTCTCAATGGAATCTGTATCACATGTTTCTAAATTCAGAAGTTCAATAATGAGTTTGTTGTGGAGTCTTTTGAAAGGTTGTAGCCTTTGTGTGTGTTTGCCAAGCTTTTTCTTCGTTGTTCCACAGTACTAAATCCATAAATCATTTGCCTGACAAATATTCATGCTTTCCTGAGGCAAAGTTTGGAAATTTACTTTCATTAACTGCAGAACCTAATGAAATATCCATGTGCCAGATCTTCCTATACAAGGACTCTTCCTGAAACACTGCTGTCTTCTTTTCTGCTTCTTGAAAGCCTTATTTTTTAATAAATAGTTGATGTAAATTTTTGCCTTTTTGATGTGGTTGATGGCATCTTGCTATTCTATCTGGGATGGCTTTGGCCCTGGAAGCAGATGAGATCAATTCAGAAGGAACAGGGCAGCCCTTATAAGTATCTTGCACCAAATATTTTGAAGTGTCAGCTTGGCCCACCAGTTTCTAAATGTGATCAAAATTTATTTACTTTTCAGATTTAAAAACTTAGGTTTGTATCATAATATTTTGCACTAGAATACTGGGGTAGGCATGGGGAAGGGAAGTATAAGAAAGATATAACAAATAAAGATGGACCCCAGTGAATGTTTTTGTTCTGTACCTTCAAGTCATTTCAGATTTATGACAACCCTAAGGTGACCCTTTCATGGGGGTTTCTTGTGGTGAGATTTTGTCATGAGAAATGGCTATGCATTAGAATTCCAGACTTTACCACTGCAAGGGATTTTGACATGTTACCAACCATACCCATGAACTTCTTTCAGAGATATCAACCATACTTCAGAAAGGAGCACTACTGTCTGTGTTTATCTTATAGGAACCACGTGTTTTTACTCCTGGTACTTCCCAAAGAAGAACAGTGGTCTGTAGCCAAGGGATATCAATTCCTTTTACTGAATGAAAAGATTTGGATGCTTACTGTTCAGGTCATCCTGTAAATTATAGAAGAGATAATTGATTCACAGCTATTGCCCTTCAAGATGTTTGCTTCTACACTGCAATCAGACCTTTCTGTTCTCAGTTTTTAAAATCTGTGGTAGATTCGAACTGATTCACAGTTCTACCGTTCAGTTTGTCTGCAGCTCCTCACCTATTCACAAATTGCTCTGTGGTAGTAGAGGCACGTTTGAGGACTCAGGATAATAATCTCTTCATACATAGATGATTGGGTTATAATTGTGGACTTGGGAACTGCTCAGCACAGAAGCCTTCAGACATCAGCTTGAAAAACAACACAATGAGGTTGCATTGGATTCCAACCTGATACGTTCAGTTCAGTGAAGTACGTCTGAATTCTAGATATGAAAGGGCTCTCTTGCCTTGGGACAGAGCTGCTACCTTGTTGACTGCGATATGGAAAGTGCAGCCCACTATTTCCTTGATAGCCACAAATGGCCCAAATCCTACTTAGGACCCATGACATCTACAAACTCTATCAAACTCTGTGCATTTCTTCATATGAGAGTTGTACATAGTTGGCTTCTTTGTGGTCTTCTCCCTCAACATCAACAACCTTCTCTAAAGTCTCAGCCTTATTATATAGGAGATCCTGTAAAAAGCGACCATATACCAGCCAGCAATGAAGGGTGGTTGATATCTCCCTTGTTTGGTGGCTGGTACATGCCAGCTTTTACAGGGTTGTCCATTCCACCAAAAAGTAATTGATACCATAGAACCTCCATCAGGAGTAGGGTGCTCACTGCAAATATTTCACCATTCAGAGTTGTGATCCCACAGGGAGTGAAAAGATCACATCAGCTTACAGACAACAATACAACTATGCTCAGTGTCAACAAGAAAGGTTGTACCCAGTCAGATATCACTCCTAGTCCATTTTTGGTACACAGGTGATAGAGTTGTTTCCCACCACAGACAATGCTAAATAGAAATAGCTTTATGCCACAGAAGGTTGTGTTTACCACGCTGTAGTCAGCACTTTGCTTCTGAGTTTGGCCCTCTTCTGCATGCTTATCTTTCAGTTCATTTATTGTCAAAAGTCAGCAATGAGCTGAGAAGACAACACAGATTGCGTTTCTGTGGTAGCCATGCCAGCCCTAGTTTGCCCCACTTCTAATGACTCATCACTCAGGCAGACAATTTGCTTTATAATTGGATTTGTTGATTTTATCAGACAGAAATGTTCACCAACCGGCCTTGCAGTCATTGAGACGGACAGTGTGGTGAATATACCTCATCAGAAATCCTGTCAGAATTCTAGCAGGTAACAAAGGATTCTGAGGAATCAGCTACTCAGAGCTTTATCATTATAGAGATTCTTCAAGGAATTTCTTCACACAGATGACAGAAACTTAAAAGACAGAAGCTTTTCACACTCCTCTTATCTGGCACCTGTTTCAGCCTGATCCCAACCACTACGTGCACACTCCTGGTTTTCCTTGCCAGAGGTAAAGAGATTTATATGTAATGTATAAAATCTCCACTCAGTCATCTCTAGCCCTACTCCATCATGGAGCCTTTCTGTCATTCTTTCACAATTGGGACATAAGCCATTTGAACCCTTGGCAAACACTAATTTATGACTGCCATCCATGAAAGTGACATTCTTAGTTGCTGTAACATCAGGTAGAAGGGTAGGAGAATTGAGTGCTTTGCATGCATACACTTCCTATTTGGTCATCCACAAGGACAAGATCATTCTTAGAGGTGATATACATTTACATGAAGTGTTGTCTTTGTTGCATTTTTCTCAAGGTATCTTCTTACAAACCTGCAGTATAGCTCCCTTCCTCATAGCCTGATACTGTACTATACTCCCATGACATAACTCAGAGTCTTACCTTCTAAACTGACAAAACTTTCTGTAAGCCACAGTGGTTGTTTCTATGCTGTGGTGCAGCAAGGAAGGAACTTCTAGTATCCCATAGCACTTCGCAAACTGGGTTATGCTACCAGCTTACCATCATTCTATTATTCATGGCTACCGAGTAATCCTAAAAGGATAATAATATATATAGCAGCAGCTTCTTGGAAGCTGCCCCTGTCCCTAAGATATGCAAGGTGGATACCTGGTTTCAACTATCAATTTTCATTTGCCATTGTAGAATAGATATCAAATGTCACCAAGATATGACTTTAGGAAGAGCTATGCTTCCTTCTGTCCTTCCTTCTCCTCTTCAAGTGAGTCTTTTAGTGTCTCATATGTATGAATCACAAAGACAAGGAAGTAGAAGAACAGGTAGTTTAACTGTAATTGTGGTGATTTGAGTGGGCATTTATGAACTCACACAATCCACTCACCTCTGCAGTAGGATCTCGCATTTCTATGATGAGATGGTAAATTGGTGGACCAATAACTGAGGTAAATAGGAAGGAAAGAACACTGACATGCACAGTGAAAGGGGGTAGAGCACCTTCTAAATGATGCAAGCTCAAATTTAGAAGTCTTTCTTCAATATGTGCAGGGAGAGGTATATCCCATGTATGTGAGTTCTTAGATGATAGCTTGAAGAACAGCAACCAGGTAAACAGGTTGTCCTTATCCAATAAAATCAGAGAGGCCAAAATTCTGTTGGGGCATTACATTGATGCAACTCCTGGTGCAGCAAGTGGTTGTTTTTTTGACATGCTTGTGTGAGGAGGTATCCCATACTCCTTATACAGGCAGTTCTCTCATTTTCCTTTAGTGGTTTAAAGATCTGCCAACGTGGGGGCATTGCTCTTCTCCTCCCCATCCCATGACCTGGAATGGCCATTGGAATGTTGTCTGCAATATTGCTGATCTATAAGTTTACTGCTAGAATTGAACAGGATTATCAGCCTGAGTCTTTATCTAGCCATGTTTTCAGACTTTAAAACAGAGTAAGTAAAAATGAAACAGCAACAATTTAATCCATTAAAAATTAAATCCAGCACACTAATTAAAAGCAGACCAAAGTGGAAAGGTTTACAAGACCTGTTTAAAACCTAATGACAAAACCCATTTGTGATTATGTTAGGGCTGGCCCAAAACATTTTATGACTCAAATGCAAGGACAAGATGGTATTCATTCACAGACCCTGACTTGGACTGGCAGCTGTATTGTTTCTATATTGGCTATATGTTCATAGAATCATAGTGCTGGAAGAGACCACAAGGGCCTTCCAGTCCATCCCCTTGCTGTGGAATATACAATCAAAGCACTGCCAACAGATAGCCATCCAGCCTCTGTTTAAAAACTTCCAAAGCAAGAGACTCCACCATGCTTTGAAGCTGTGTATTACACTGTCAAACTGCTCTTATCATCAGTAGGGTTCTTCCTAATATTTAGGTGGAACCTCTTTTCCTGTAGTTTAAATCCAGTACTCTGTGTCTTACTTTCAGGACCACCAGAAAACAAGCTGTTGAAAGCAACAGGCTTAGAAACTACAAAATAGACCAGGTAGCACACACAACATTATCTTCCAAAATCTCACTGCCATTCCCAATTCGCTCAAATCTGCCTCAGTCTTCTTCTTGGTAGAGCCACTCTTGGCAAGAAGACCTATAAATACAGGGCCACCAGAGAAAAGGACCTTTCTGTAATGATTACTAGTCTAATAGATTTTCCATGAGAGGCCTGTAAACTTGGTTGTATATTGTCTTAAGGCCCACAAAGATGTGTACAGCTGCATGCTTATGCAAGGATATATGCTGTGCCCTTTCTTCCTCCTTTGTTTTGTCATCTTGTATACCTTCAGTGCTTCAGTCTAGTTTAGATAAATGTTGGTTTGATTCTGGCTTAAGGTCTTTGTAAACCAGCATTAACCCACATTTTCCTGTTTTAGATGAAGGTTTTTTTTTTTTAATTAACTCATGGTTTACTTTAACTTTTGGTTTTCTTGTATGTTCTTTTATTTGAAATTGTAAGTGCTGGTTGTACTTTACTATTACTGACTATAGTATGTTTTTTAATGACAGTGCAGCATGTGCTTAAGGGCTTGTGGACTGATATTCATTCTTGTGTTCAGAAACCATGATTAGGACCATTATGTCCCAATTAGATAAATGTATTAAAATTGAAATTTTATGGGAGTTCTATTTTCTGTTTTATCCTTAACAGCTTGTTTGCATGTGACCTTAGGCAATAACAAGAGTTCAGCTCCATTGGACACCATGCCTCAAGGAGGGGGACTGGTCTGCCAATGCCTATAGCCAATATACATTGCTCCTTTTTGCTGTAATTACCTGTTCTCCTGTGTTTTATGGGCAATCATGTAATGAGAGAGGAGGAATGATAACATCTGCCCAGTGCTTAGAGGGTAAGAAAGGCCTAATGGTGGGAAAGGCATTGGGGCCCTACTCATGTATCCATCAAACTTTCATAGATGAAAATGGGACACATGACATCAAAATGTGGTCAAGATGGTAAAAGCTATTCATGGGGAAGAACTTACAATCTAGGAGAGGCTGCAGCAGTTTGCTTTTGCTTGAGCCTATAGAGAAGATCAAGATTCTGCCCCCCCAGCTCCTCTTTTGAGTAAATTTTGTGCAAATTACTTTTGCACTTTGAACTCAGTTTTCAGCAATTGAAATAAACTGAGGAAAAAGGGGGGAAATGGGAGGAGGAGAGAGAAACTGGGACATTTTAAAAGCAGCTGAAAAAGTGGGATGACAGGGACCGTCCCTGCCGAATTGGAACAGTTGGAAGATATGTACTCAAGGAGCTCCTCCTGTGAGCAAATTCCACAACTGTTCTGTGAATGTCAGCAAGTGATTTACATGAATGTGGGACCCAGACCAAAGCCACATTTTAAAATGACAACATGTGAGGATAGCTCTGAAATCTGGATGACAGTTTTCTTTCAGTTTGGTCTTTGCTCCCCAGACTGTCTGCTTTTATTTACAAATCCTTTAACTTCCCGTCCTGAATCTGAGGCATTTATTTATTATGAAATGTTGGCACATGTTACAGCAAAGATTAAAACAGCTGAGCCAAAAAAACAATGTACATATTATTGTTAGGATATTCTTGAACATACCATACTTTTTTGGCCACTTAACATTTGGACAGAGTGCATTGCATCAGTCTGAAAGCACTGTCATCTCATCAAGCCTGTACCATTTATGAGAGTATATCTGTGAAAATAGCAACATTTCTTTCTGGAGAATAATGTTTGTTTCTTGGTCTGTATTTGTTGCTTGTAGGATTATTTGGTATCTATAGCAAGCAGAGTGTAGTATAGCCAGTGCAATATGAGCTTTTGGTAGAAAACAGGTGAAATATACTCAGGATTCTATTGTAAGGGGGGGAAGGGGGGAAACCTTCTCACATTTATTGGTTCAGGAAATCCATCTTGGATAGGAAAGCAAATACAAAAAAAATATATCTAAATTTCAGTAGAAGACCCCCTACAAGCTGGCTTTCATGAATGAGTGTAAGGCATCGAGAGGCAGAAACTTCATGGATGCTTCATTCTAGACAAAGGGAGAACAAAGACTAATGAACTTTTGGAAGAAGGGGAAATGACCTTTGCAGGCAGGAGAGAAGCAAAAAGACTTGAGTGCATAGATCAAAGAAAGAAACAGAGAGGTGAAACAAAAAAGCAGGCATGCTCTCTAGAGTTCTCTTTCACCAATTGCTCTGTACAGACATTGATGGCTCTTGGCTTTCAACAAAGGTAATGCTTATATATAAAATGTAACTAATTTGAAGTCAAAATTAATTTTCGTTTCATTAAAAAAGTCAAATTTCAATAATTTGGGGCGCTGTTTTTGAATACTTTTCAACACTCACTATCCCCATTGTACAGTATTGAGTTTCAATAGCAACCCTAGTTTACAGATCCCATAGTCATTTTGATTAAAATGATCTCCCACAAGTAATGATAGGTTAGAAAAATGACCCTTCTCATGGTTATTACCATGAACAGAAACCAGCTTTGCAATCAAGTGTTGAGATCATTTAGGCATTATCTTCATACTCACTTACTGTTTTTGTCCAACTTTATAATTGTCACCACATGAAGAAAGCCAATGCATTTAGTATATTTATAACAACATTTTTGAAACTTTGCAGATCTGCTTCACAAGGGAAAAAAAACTTTGTCTGTGTTCTTATATTTCTTTTGTGATAAGAAGGTAGCAAAGTGCTTTTAAAACCTAAGTTTTAACATTCCCCTTACTTAACCAGGAATTTTGGATGCTTATATTGTAATGTTTCAAGAGAATTACTTTTTAAACATGTATTCTGAAGGTCAGCAGAAAAATATTGTTCTTGGCTACTATCCTGATTAAACCAGACATTTTAATATGTATTATGATAAGCTGTTTGATGAATAGTCACCTGTACACCCTGTGATCCACTGAAAGTTGGGCAGTCAAGTTGAGCCTTAGCTGCTCAGTGTCAAAATTTCCCATCTTTTTCTTGATTAATGTTTCCGTTTGTGATCTGAAGAGGAAATGTCTGGAGGTTTCTTTCTCCGTATAGCAACCACTCAGGATTAAGAGGGGAAGATCTGTTGCTCATTTTTGCTGTCTTTATAATGAGGAGAAGTATTTTGTGGAAAAACTACACCATACACTGAAAGCAATAAATCTATAAACAGTTCTTCAACTTGAAAGAGCTGTTGAACAATGAATTTGTTTAGAATGATCTTGTAGGTACCTTTGAATTTTCATTTAAAAAATTCATTTAAGGTTTTGTATTATGATGTAGGCACTGCTATTAAAGATTGACTCAAATAGGTTTGTACAGTGTCAGCTTTGTGATTCCTAAGTGAACAGATTAAAAATCGTTCATTGACAAATATTGTATTTGAAGTATCAGTAAAGTTCTGCCTGCGGTACATGATCTGTGCTAGCTGTTTAAAACAACTGGAGTCTAGAAAATGTTGTGAACATGATGCAGTACATCTGGTGCAACTGAGCAGTTCTGAGCCTGCTCTGTTCTTTAGTGGTAGACTATGTGAGAACCATATGAAACCAGTCAGGATTCCAAGGAAAGAGAGGCATTCATGCTTTCTTTCTCTCCTGTCCTTTCTCTGTAATACAGCCATTATTAAGTGCTAAATGTGCGATTACACTTTGCAGTTAACTGTTGTTGTTAACACTTTTGATGCAACTATAAGCACTCAAAATGGTTGCCAATGACTATCATTTTTACATTGAGAGAAAACTATACTTTTAGCAATGAAAAAGTTAAAATAGAAGAAATATCATCTGTCACTAAGTATCCAACAAGTCTAGGCAGACTTATGTGGGATGTGAATCCAGTTATATATGTCCTCCGACAACACTGTCCCATATAGGGGCAATGGCTGCTCCATTTGGTTTTCTCTGTACTGGCAATTCTGAAGTAAACTAAGAATCAAAGTAAATATGATGCTTGGTTTCATATAGCCCCCGTCCAGTGTTTTCTTATTGGACACATTGCACCTTCAGAAGTTGCACTTCCAACTCTAGTAAATTTGTTCCATGTCTATATCTTTTATGTCCCTTAAAGAAGAGCATCTGGGGGTGATTTTTTTTTTTAAAAAGAAACATTGGTAGGAGGTGAATGGTTAAAAAGTCCTTCCCCTTCCACCTTCTCTGAGCCCTGGTGGCACAGTGGTTAAATGCTAGTACTGCAACCACAAGGTTGTGAGTTCGATCCTGCCAGGCTCCAAGGTTGACTCAGCCTTCCATCCTTCTGCAGGTCGGTAAAATGAGTACCCAGCTTGTTGGGGGCAATTAGCTAAAACACATTGTAAACGGCTTAGATAACACTCAGTTGATAAGCGGTATAGAAATAAATGCTATTGCTATTGCTATTTCTGTGCCATGCTGGCCTTCCACAGCAGATTGCAGTATTTGTGACTGCACATTAAGGATAAAATCTCACAGGGTAAGAAGAACCTGCTTGCTACAGGATCATAGAAATGGATGTCACATGCAGTTTGGACCTAAGATATCTGTTAAGTATAGTTTCTTATTTTACATGAGCATCTTGTGTTTAGTGAACTTGATAACTTCCCATGCCTGTTTTCTTTTTTCTTTTTTAATAGTCAAATTAAGGTAGATGGGGCTATATTCAAGATGAAGATCTTCAGTTTTGGGGTGCTTTTGGACTCAGCCTTGAGCCTGATGGCCCAGATTTCTGCAGGCTATTGGTCGCTTAAAAGCCAGTTCACCAACTGCAGTCATTCCTGAAGATGTTGATCTGACCATAGAGCCTTAGTTACATACCATTTAGGTTATTATAATATATGGTATGGAGAGCATTGAACTACAACCCTGGAGACCAAGGTTTGATTCCATGCTTGACCATGGAAACTCAGTGGGTGACCTTGTGTGTATCACATACTTTCAGCTTCAGTAAACCCTGTGATAGGTTTGCCTTAGGATTGCCATAAGCCAGAAGCAACTTGAAGGCAGACAACAACAATGTATGGTGTAGTGGGTTGAGCTTCAGACTATATTT
This sequence comes from Ctenosaura bakeri, assembly GCA_948474755.1. Lineage (NCBI taxonomy): Eukaryota > Metazoa > Chordata > Lepidosauria > Squamata > Iguanidae > Ctenosaura > Ctenosaura bakeri. The sequence goes on from CAOLHI010000128.1 coordinate 805,540, forward strand.
CTGGAAACAATGATTTGAAGTCTGGTTCAGTTGTGGAAACCCATTGGGTAACCTCATTCAAGTTACACACAACAACAACAACAACAACAAATAAACAAATGTGCTCTGTTTGGGGCTGGCTTTGAAGAAAATCTGAAAACTTCATTTGATTATAAAGGTTGGTAGCCAGAGTATAACTTGGGGCTGGTTACTAGGACCATACAACTCCCCTTGTACAATGGTTCCACTAGCTCCTGGTCTGCTTCTGGGCACAATTCAAAGTGTTTGTTATAGCCTATAAAACCCTATCTGGCTTGGGTCCAGCATATCTGAGAGACTGTATCTCTACGTACAAGCCTGCCTGGGCCTTGAAATACTGAAGAGAGGCCATTCTTTCCCATCATCTTCACAGGCATGATTGGTTGGGATGGAGCTCTTACTCCTCTGCTTTGCAAGTTCTTTTCTAGGAAGGCTAGAGCATTCCCCTCCTTGCTGTCTTTCTGTTCTTTTTTTTTTCCTTCAAAAGCATGGGCATTACTTCACTAATTCCTAGATTGTTGGATGTATTCTGAATCATTGACAGTCCAAAACTCCAATCAGTAGCATAGCATTTCTTAGAGTCTTTATTCAGTGTGTGCAGTTTTGCTGCATGAGCTGATAAGTTTTTTTTAATTTTATTTTAAAGATAGGACTCAACCATACCAAGAATTCTTTCTTGTTTTGATTGTACCTGCAAATTCATGGTTCTTCCCACTGCCCCATCTAGACCCTTCTTCAAATATGCCGGGTTTCTCTAAACCAAAATTTTGATTTAATGTTAACATTCCTCTTTCTCTCCCTTCATCATTGTTGAATCTGTGTGCTGAAAATAACAGCTCTATTTACTTAGTGGCAGATATCTTTACTAGTTCTAAGGCGGGGGGACACAGAAGAAAGTAGCAATCTTTTTCATTTTGGAATGTATTAGGTTAAAAAATAAACCCACCTTGGGAAGGAGGATAAAGAATTTTCAGTACTACCAAGAATTCACTGGAAACAAATCAAAGCAAGCAAAGCATAATCTGGGTATCAAAAATAACATCAGTTCATCCAGGAACAAAACCTGGTATTTCCAGAGATTTTTCACCGGTCTAGGGGGAGTCATAGATGACGTTTACTTGCCTTGATGCTATTTGTTTGAAGTGCCTGAAGAGCTGCAAATAGTATTTTTTCCAGTGTCCCATTCTGTAACTATGTCCAGATGTTCCCCTTCTCAGCTCTTCTTTCTATTCTTTTAATATACTGACCATGTAGAGATTTGTTTTGGCTGGCTTCAAAATGATTTTTCATAATTTTCTTTCTATACACTTTCTTTCTTCAATAATATAGTCTCTCTATATACTTCTATCAACCTTTTTTCTTTGATATATTTACTCATTGTTCCTCTGTCTTCTTCAACAGTTTGCTTCACTTGTAGAAACTCCCTCTGGGAATAGAAAACGATTGACTTCTAGTAGTCATAGGTGTTCTGGGAGCAATAGCAAATGGACTACCAAACCATCTGAATGAATAGCCATGGATTGATCACAATAGCACAATTGCAAAAAGCAACACTTCTTTGGCCATGCCACATTATCTGACTATACTTCACTGATTGCTAGACTCTTGGACAGAATCCAGATCACTGATGGTCAAAAACTCCAGTTGGTAACACTTAGTAGGCTGTCAAACTGATTATGATAATAATTAGTCTTTCTAAATTTAATTTCTCAAGTAAGCAAAACAGAAGAATTAGCACAGTAATTAGCAAAGCAAAACAGAAGAACTTCACAACTATTTCAGCAAATGACAATTGGGAGAAGATGGGAATTTTAAAGCAGCACAACTGGAGGGCACAAATTGGGAGATGGGTGAACTATTACTAGCTTGAGAATTATTTGCAGACAAATCTAAGTGAGCCATTAAACATACTGTATTTGCTGCTGCAGAATACTCACTTTTTCCCTCTGAAAAATGCTGTTTGAAAATATACTCCGGTGTACCTTATTTGCCAGCAAATAGTATTTACCAATGTATAAATGGGGTGTGTCTTATACATGAGTGCATCTTATATGCCAGCAAATACAGTACTTGCTTTAATGACACATAACACATGTGGGGAGAGGGTACTCCTCATTCATAAGGAAATTCATAGATGAGGAAATCACCATCCCACATCTTATTTCCCTGAACGCTGCTGCTTTATGCATCATTTTCCCTGTCCAGGTTTCATATTCAAAATGAGAATGGCAGAGAAAACTTGCTTAAAACTATGGATCACAGTGAGGTAGTGGGTGAATTTCAGTCTCTGTCAATTCATTGTCATTTCTTCAAGCAATAGACCTGCATTTCATGTGTGGACATGAATTGCATTGGTAATCATATCTTATTTATCCTTGCTTGTGCCTCTTAAGAGAATGTGTAACCAGTAATCAATCAAAAGAGAATTCATTCCTCAAGAAATTGTTGTCACTGTAACAGTAGACTTGTGTCTGGCTTCACACTTCCTTGCCACACCTTGTTAGAAGAGATTGTATCTTCAGTCATCAGGCAATCTTACTGTAATGAGTACACACATTGGTGCCTTGTCTCTTCATGATTCCACCTGCCTTTTTTTTCTAAAGTCTTTCAGAGCTGAATGTGTTGCATCATTAAGTGACAGTTGGCTTGAAAAAAGAACAAATAACTCATAAAAATGATCAGGTGAACACCCGAGAAGATAAGGCATGAATCTTTTTGTGTACACATTGCCACAGTTGTCTGATGATTGAAAGGATGACCTCTTCTAAGAAGGTGTGGCAAGGAAGTATGAAGCAAAATTCTTCTCTGCTCTTAACAGTGCCAAACAGTAGAAGGATGACTCTTCTGTTTCTTAATATTTATACTACCATTATACACAGCTATTTTAAAAGAAACAATACATATGGCATCAGTGGTGTTAGCACCCTGTGTGTCAAGATGGTCTGAACTTCTCCCCCACTTCTGAGCTAGAAAAGGAAGAAGATGGCTGGAGTTAGTGCTTGTTGTTATTTCGCCATAGTCTGCTTTAAGTGAGAGAAAAACAAAAGGGAAAGTATCCTAATGTAATCCGCAGGAAAAGGAGTGTCTTTCTTTTCCAGTTTTGGCTTTACTCCTTTTCTGAGCCTCACAATCCTCCTCACAAGGATGCTCCATGTTCTAGTTGGTTGGCATCAACCCTATACACCTTGCAAACTATGAATGTTGTATAGTCTGTTGGTCCATCTGTCGTTTGAAAGATGTGACTTTCTGCTTCATTCTCTATTGACTGAGACCATTCTGCTCCACTCATATGTGCCTGAAAGAGAAGACAATCTACTGATTACCGCCATGTCCTTCCACTATTCCTGGCCTTTCTGTCAGAACTTCATTTAAAGTTGCACTGCTATGCCAGACCCAGTTGGCTTGCTTGTTATGCCACATGCACTATCTCAAATCACTTCCTCTCCATGGGTGGCAGTATGCTGCAGGTGTGATGAGAACAAACGTTATTACAGGGATAATAATTAAGGACTAGAATAATCAGCTTTTTATACAGAACAGCTGTGCAAAATCTGCTCTACCAAGGCAAAGGCGACCCAGAACCATATAGTACAGGCCACCAGGGGCCTGATAAACCTTCTACATTTGCTTCTGCTGCTTGGCAATGTAAAACAGTAGGTGGACATTTGCCAAGCATTTGGATCACAATGTGCATTAAGCACGTGCAGCATGACGTGTTATAAGCTGCGAAGCTGTGAGACAGAAAATGATGGTACAAAACACAAAAAGTACACCCAGTATACATTGCAGGCTTTTTTAGATGCTTAACAATCTCTTCTGCTTCTTCTGTAACTAAAAACCATGTGGAAATCTGGCCAGAGTTTTATGGATATCTGGAGTCTATTCACACTACACAATTGTAGCACTATTATTCTAGTTTAACTGCCATGGTTCCATCCCATGGAATCTTGGGGTTTGTAGTTTTTGGTGAGGCACTGAATCCCCCTGGCTGAGAATTCTGAATGCTCCTCCCCAAAACTGCCAATCCTAGGGTTCCATAGGATGGAACCATGGCAATTAAAAGTGGGATGATAGGATTATAATTGTGCAGCATGAATGAGCCCCTAGTAAGAGACCCTCAGAAGCCTCTCTTCCTTATAAACGTACACCAATGAGCTACAGGTAACAATAGCTCTTCCTTCTCGTTGCCACTGTTGATCAGATCTCTCTATCTCTATCACACACACACACACACACCTGTATTCCTTGGCCAGTCAGCTTGAGCCTTCACACCTGAAAATATTCCACAGAAATGAAGTAGAAGGCTAAATGAACACTGGGAAGCAGGCTTGCCATAAGAATCAGGCTTAGAATCATAAAGCCGCAAGAGACCACAAGGGCCACTGAGTCCAACCCCCTGCCATGCAGGAATTTGTAATCAAAGTACTCCTGACAGATAGCCATCCAGCCACTGTTTTAAAACCTCCAAAGAAGGAGACTACCACACTCTGAGACAGTGTATTCTACTGTTGAACAGCTCTTTTTATCAGGAAGTGCTTAAGGTTTAGGTGGAATCTCTTTTCCTGTACTTTGAAGACATTGTTCCATGTCCTAGTTTCCAGAGCAACTGGAAAAAAATGTACCCAGTCTTCCCTATGAAATCCTTTCAAATATTTAAACATGGCCATCATGTCACCGCTTAACCTTCTCTTTGCTGGACCAAACACACCCACATCCCTAAACCACTTCTCATAGGGTATAGTTTCCAGACTTTTTACCATTTTGCTCACCTTCCTAGGGACATGTTCCAGCTTGTCAATATCATTCTTGAATTGTGGACACAGTATCCCAAGTGAGATCTGGACAAAAGCAGAACAGAGTGCTACAATTATTTCCTTCAGTATATAATCCTATTGATGCCACCCAGAATCTCATTGGCTATTTTCATCTGCTGCATCAGACTGTTAGTCATGTTCACTTTGTGGTCTACTAAGACTCCTTGTCATCAGTAGCCAAGTTTGGTGATCTCCTTGCCAGTGTATGGGCTTTGTCAGACGTCTATGCAACCCCTATGAGTATTAGTTTTGGCCCAGTGGGTGGGGAAATTCTAAGAAAGGGACTATATTTGCTGGCTGAGCTTGGAAGAAGAGGGAGAACTGGAGCTGGAGAACATCTGTAGTTTCCAGAGCTAAGGAGTAGGGCCTTTTCCCCTGAAGAAGGGCTTTGATATTTGCATCTACATATTGCAGTACAGCTCAGAAGCACAGGCAGAAAAGTCCTGCAATCAAATCCAGTACTGGCAGCTCAGTGGATGCTTGGAACTCTGGGAAGAGTGCATATATGTCTAATTGAATATAGAAATTATTATATTGTTGTTAAAATATATATGAGGATTTAAACTGTGATTGTGTTTGCAATGTTCTATTATAGTTGGTTCCATGGAAGCCAGAAAGAGGCACTCCTACAATCAAAGGGAAACCATCAAATATGGATTTATGGTGGTGCAGTGAAGGCAAGCCTATGTGGGTTGATGGTCTGATAGAGACAAGTGGTTGGGCAGATGAAAGCAGATGCCATGTTATAGCTTAGGCTTGTTATCTTCAGAAAAGTTGGCAGAAAGACAGTTTTAAAAACAACACTAGTTTTATTGACCATGACAAAGGAATCTTTAGAAATCAGGATAAACACACTACAATCTAGGTGGTGATTCATTGAATGCAGTGCCTATTCATCCATTTACATTTTCTACACCTGACAGGAAGGGTGTGTGGCAAAGAACAGGGAAGGTTTGTGTGTCAGCGTCACCAAGTTATCTCATATTATTTCTATATAATTTCCTGTGATAGCTTATGTTACTGTGAGTCACTACCTCCTCAGAAAATAAAAATATTCACAAGCAAATGGGGATTTCAATAGAAAACCTAAGTGCCATTGTGCTATCTCTGGATAAAAGGAGCCATTAATATGTGTCAGCATGTCAGCGTCATCCAGTAGAAATATGAGTCTGAACCTATGGTCTTGGAATGTTCTTGTAAGTTTCTTTTGTGTCCCTTCAGACTTTAATCACAGCACTGTCAAGCTGTATCTCAGGTTTTGCAAGTATTAAAAGGTTTGGGTTTCAACTCAATTCATGAGCATAATCATTTTATAGAGAGGAAGCAAAGGAATGTTGCCACAAATGAGTGGTCTTCTCTAATCACACAATTGCCACGGGTTGTTTTTCTTTCTTGCATCCAGAGCCTTTGTGAACATAACAGTTCTCATCTTCTCACTTGAGCTACAGACACATGAAGTGAGAAATCCTTTTGGCCTTCCTTTTTCTACTACACAGAAGAGTGTCGGAGTGAATGGGTGAGGACAATTGGGAAACGAAAAAGATGAGGCACAGAAGATGGTTCAGGGAAGGAGATTGGAGCTGAACAGGGAGGCTTTAAGTCAAATGGGAGGCCACATGAAAAAAGAATGCGAGGAGTAAATTTTATGTTAATTGCTGAGCCAAAATTTTTCAGAACACAGATTTTGCATACCTTCTAGCTGTCTCAATTTCACAGGGACAATCCTGAGTAATCATCCATCATCCCACTTTTTTTACCTGCTTTAAAAATATCCCAGTTTCTCTCTCCCTCTCCTGTTTTCCCCTTCATCCTCTGCTTACCTTGATTGCTGCAAATAGAGTTCAAAGTGCAAATCAGTTTGCAGACAGCTCAGATGCTCTTTCCAGCAGGCTCAGGCAAAAGCATGCTGCTGCAGCTTCTCCTAGCTTGTGTGTTCTTCCTTGCCATCTTGACCATACACTGATATTACCTGGCCATACATTTCCCAGTTTTCATATGTGAAAACTGGTAGGTATATAAAGAAGGCTGTGAATGTCTATATAGTTAAAAGAACCAATATAAAGTAACAACTGCAAGGTGAATTGCTACCATTTCTTTCATCCAACTCAGTCAGGGCCAGGAAATTCTTAAGTCTTAACAAATGTATTGGGGCTCCAAAGTGACAAGAAGCCGTGCCCTGCACCCTCTCTTTTCTGAGTCCCAGAGCAGAAACGAATAAACAATATTCAGTACCAATATTTTAGATGACTTCTGGATTTAGAACCAGAGGCTGTTCTTAAAACATGCACATGCAGTCAAGAACCTGCTGGACTATAAAGTTCTCTCAGTGTACCTGAAGAGAGTTCTGGGTTACATGGAGTGCGGACGGAGGCAGCCATCCAGAGGTGCTTTCCTGGAGCATACCCCATGGCCAGTTTGAGTTAGGACTAGAGCTATTACTAGTTGCCATCTTGCTACATAAGGAGGTACTGAATACCTTCATATGCAGTGTCACAAAATGGGATCCAAATAACTCCTGGTTACACTAGCATAAAGTCACAAGAGGATGCTGACTCTGTGCCATACTATAAAGTGTTAGATTTATTTGTAAGAATGGTGAATTAGAAACAAAAAGTACAGAGAACCATTTAGAAACTTACAAATCATACAAAAATATGAAATCAGACTAGCATAACTCAAAATAGATTTCAGAGGCATTGACCTCATCCAGGCAAGAACTGGAGACCAAAATAATTAAAAACACTGTAGAAAACCATAATAAAAATTGTTTTTTACAGATTTATCATATGTGTCTTTCTTTGGAACTTGGGCATGTGCAGGTTCATACAGTAACAATGCTACCACCACCATCTCCTCCTCCCTCTCCTCTTCTGCACAAACTATTATTTCCATTAGTAAATTAAATAACAGGTGCTGCCTAAATACCCTAAAGGCATCAGATCCTATCTATCTTGGAGGTTAAGCAGAGTCATCCATGATGAATACTTGGATAGAAGACCGCCAATGAATATCAGAAGCTGTAGGGTATACAGTATTAGAGAGGAAGGAACTGGCAAAACCACATTGCCTAAAAAATCTGTATAAAATTCATGGGATTGCCATAAGTTGACAGGTGTCTGGAAGGCACATGCACACACATGTGCCAAAGCAAATGGAATTTTACATAAAGAAAAGTCAGGGTGTGTGTGTATGTGTTTATCAAGGCAAATCATGAAAATGTCCATGGTGGGGGATAAACTTTTCATGACCCAGGAACATCACTTGTAAGCCATGGAAGTCTTTTACTGATAGTAGTGTTATCATTTCACTCTTCATCGGCATTTTGCATATAGTTTACAGCCTAAAAACAGGAAATCTGACTTTTAAAAGGGGGAAAAAAAAGAAGAAAACTATGATTTCTTGGAAGCTGAATTCTGTGCCCTATGTCCTGAGGTTTCCTTCTAGTCTTTTTTCTAGCATTATAGAACTTGTATAACCTTGACAAAAACCTTCAGTGTATTCACAATGAATAGGATCTCCAAAACAATTGCAACCTGAGGATGAGCTGTTTGTACAAGGGTTTTTCTCCCATGTTAATAAAGAAACAGTGTAAAAAGCTTATTGTAGGAAACTTTTACTTTGTCACTTTTACAGCAGGACATGCTAATTATTTTATTGCCCTTTCTGATAGTAAAGTCTTCCTTTAGACTTAAACTTACTTACTTACTTTCTTTCTTTCTTTCTTTCTTTCTTTCTTTCTTTCTTTCTTTCTTTCTTTCTTTCTTTCTTAGCTAGCAAAGTCTGAAGCTTTTTGACAGCAACCAACCTCACAGATTTTCTGGTTATTTTTGGTCTGGTTCAAATCAAGATATGACCTTTATTTTCTCCACAAGACTATGGCCATTTCTGTGCTCGACTGCTATAGTGCATCAAAGGCCCCTCCCTAAACTGCAAACCCCAGGATTCTATAGGATGTTGAAAGTGGAATAATAGCACTATAGCAGTCTAGTGTGGAAGTGGCCTAGGTATGTGAGTAACTGGCCTCTTAGTGAAACTTTAGTGAATCGATATTCAGATGGTTATATCAATTTCTCTAGTTACAGCTGCCCTTGTCTGGCCCATGCTGGTTAATACATTTATTGGTCTTCAGGATTCCACAAAATCTTTTGTCACTTTGGCTTCAGCAGACTAAGACTGAAAAGACTAGACCTTGTCAGGTTATCCAGTTACAACAATGGTCCCTTAAGTACTTCAGCCAGTTCACAGGAATGTTTATCTTTGTAGACATGTACTTTGTGCTGGTGATCCATATGGAGAAGCTAAGCACTGTTAGTTGTTGTTAGGGTTTGGATATCTACTCAACCATGGAAATCCTGTGTGTGTGTGTGTGTGTGTGTGTGTGTGTGTGTATGTATGTATGTATGTGATTTCAAGTTGCCTGTCAACTTATGGCAACTCCATGAATTTCATAGGGTTTTTTTCAGACAAGGATTACTCAGGGGTGGTTTTTGCTAGTTCCTTCCTCTGAAATATATCCTGCAGCACCTAGTATTCACTCATGGTCTCCCATCCAAGTACTAACCAAATAAGCTTAGCTTCCAAAATCAGATGAGATCTGGTGCCTTTTAGGCATTTATGGTCTATATTGTTCTTATTCTCTCAGGCTGAGAGGAAAGCAGCAATGACCCTTGCTGAGACAATCCTAAGACAGGCTTGCCATGGGTCAAAATTGACTTGAAGGCACATAACAACAACAACAACAATGGTGAGAGAGATATTATATGAGATATGATTCAACAACTGGATGGATAAAACCATGGCCATCAACTAATTCTACAATAGAGCTATATTGATGAAGGAGCAAAGAAAGATTAAGGGGAAATGGAGAGTCCTTCTGTCCACCAAAATGGACTGCCCAGCAAGTATCCTCTTGCTGGAGCCACCCTTTCTTCCCTGCTTCCCAAAGGTAGGCAAAGTGTAGAATGAAAACAGCTGTACTTCCTAAGGATCCATATTTAACCCTGGGGCTTCTTGTTTTCTACACTGCAAGCCTTCATCAGTAGATCTAGAGATAAATTTCATTGACCTTAATGAGCATTAGAAACAAACTGCATTTTTCAAAGAGTTTTTTTGTGGTGAAAAGAAAATGGCTGAAACGACTCATTGTTTTATTCAAGAATGAAATTATTAAAGAATTACATTCCAACTGCCACCCTAATGTTTCACTGTGTGGACAGCATTCTCAGCACACTACATACCATATTTTGGCTTTGGCTTTGCACCACACATAGCATTTTGTGGCAAGACCAAAAAGTTTTGGTGTTGTCAGACCAGAGAACCTTTTCTTTTGCAAACTCCAAATGAGCTTTGATATGGCTCTGCTTATAATCATTCTGCCATGAAGCCCAAATTTCCTGCATATCCAGGTGATAGTTGTCTTATGGATTATTTCTCTTATCTCAGCTGTGGAACTTTCATAGAATCATAGAATAATAATAGAATTGGAAGAGACCACAGGGGCCATGCAGTCCAACCCCCTGCCATGCTCCTTCATGCACATCAAAGCAATCATGTTCATTCAGGCCTTTTCCACAAGGGGCTTTTAAAATGGTGCAGAGCATCCTCCAGGGAGGACGACTGCACCTGGGAGCGGACTGGGTCTGGACTACTTTGTGTAGTTCCGGACCTCAGCCCGCTCCAGACTGACCCAAAGTGGTTGTTCAGCGTGCTTTTGAAAGACTGCTTAAAACAAGTCTTTCAAAAGCATGGAGCGTGCCACTCTGTTCCCATGTTCTGGTGCAGATTTGCAGGCTCGCACCAGTGCAAGCTTGCAGATCTGCCGGAGGCGGGCTTTAAGCTGGTGAACTTCACCAATTGGTGGAGAGCCTCCACCAACCAGAAGCTGCCATTTTCATCCCCGGAGCAGTGCAGAGCAGCAGCCACGGACTGCTCCGGACCAGCCTGGACCTGTGGGTGGAGCACACAGGTCCGGTGAGTACCAGCACAGGGCGATTCCCTTGCCCTGTCTGGAAAAGGCCTCAGGGTTACTATTAGTGTCTTTGTTGCTTCTCTAACATCCTCCTTACCCAGTCACTTCTGGCTTCTGGCACATGGTGCTTGGAGGAGAAAAGATCACAATAATGGTGGCTTTTCAGCTAAGCTGATGTTGACCCTGCTTTCTTTCATTCCATATGTATTGCTGAGTTGTGGGATTATCACATTTTCCTAGCAGGATGTGCACTCATTGACAGAGGAAATAGCTTAGTGTTTATAACATCATTTACAAGTGATTAAAATCCTCCTTAGCATCCATACCATTTTGTGCTCATTTTTTTTCTTTAGATCATCTTTAGAAGATGGGGCAGTTATTCTAATACTTTGGGGAACTCTTCTCTGCCTCTGGTCATCTTCCTAGTAAAGCTACTCCTCCTTGCAGGAATGCCCTGACGCTTCATAAGGTGAAGAAGATGATGCAATTACACATATTCATCTTTGTCAGGGTTTAGTTATACATTTCTACAGTCTTTCTAATTTTTTTTAATAAAAAAGTATCAAAAGGAAGAACAGTATTTTTTCAATGTGACTGTTATCTATCTCCTCATAGCAAAGTTTTTCCAAAGTTGTTATATGGAGATAATATATTGTGCTGTTGGAAGTGAATTGAGACCATCAACAAACTGACACCACATTCCAAGTTTTCATTATCTGTTTGGCCTAACCCAGAAAGATGTATTAAATGGCAAGGAAGCATGACATATGTAAGGGGACCAGTGCAACTGGAACACACAGGTGAGATCTGAAGCCATGAACACAAGAAAGACTGGAAATCTACAGAACTAGAAAAGTAAAAGAGATTAGAAGACCTTTGACTAAATCAATTCCATTGCTCATTTCATGTACCTACCAGATTAATCTCTATAGTCCACCTGCTTTGGGACTGCATGATACACACCATGAACTAAACAATGCCTCTATCCTACCTTAAGTGTACCTACAAACATTGAGGCTTTCAGCTTAAGTGGTTTTTCTGGGGCTGGTATCAAATTTGCTTTCAGCTATTCAGGGCTGATATAACCAGAATTTTATCACTTAATTTGATTAAATACTTGAGTACAAACCAATATCCGCAGTACACTATCTAGAGAGCCAAAAAAACAAAAAAAAAAAAAAACCGTCTACAGGATTGTTGCATGTACATACCCCATTGCAATGAAATGGGGGCTGGGACAAAAAGTGTTTCTCTGGAGTTTACTCAAGAGAAGTTCCCAACAGGTTTTTGTCATGAAGAAAGCCTTACTATTTAGCTTTATGCTACTGTTTTCTGTGCTTTATTTATTATCTGGCTGTTACACACCAATGAGAAACTGCAGTATATAGTCAATAAGGTTTTTAATTGCAAAGATTTCCTATGACACGAGTGTTAATGAATGTCAAAGCAATAACAGAAAAGACATTACTTGTTTAATGATTGATAGAATGAGGGGAAATAAAGCATCAGGTATTTTGCAGGATAAATTACTATTGTTCTGTGTTCCTTTACACTTGCAGTATCAGCGCTTAGATCACATGGGAAGAAATAATGGCTCAAACAGATGAAGTAGAAGATCATGGCCTGTTACTCAGTAACAGACCAATAATGATAATTAATGTGCATTTCATTGGATATTTTCATATTTATTAATGGCAAAACGCAGGGAGAAGAAATATTTACAATGGAATTTGGTAGAGTTGCTCTGGGAAGTTCTCATAAATGAGCTTCAGTGTTTTACTCTCTGTTAGGGCTCTCATTATATTTTACAGGTATTGCATGCTGAAATCTGAAAAACAACTGAAACCACAAGTCTTTTCTGTAAAATTAATACATTAATATTATCTGAACAGTTCATATTGTGAACCACCTCTCCCAAAGTCACCTTCAGCATGAAAAATATTTGATGTCTTAAGCTCTTCTGTCAAAATAATAGGAAGGAAGGAAGGAAGGAAGGAAGGAAGGAGGGAGACTATAGGGCAGCCTTCTTCAACTTCACTGTTTCTTGGAGTTAAACTCCCAGCTCATTTTGATGAAGTCTGGAATAACAGAAGAGCAGGTAAATATGAATGGTTTGGAAACTTCACTCTGAACCAACACTAAGTTCATATTTTCAGCTCATTCCAAAATTAGTATTGACATTTGGTTAATTATTTAATTATGCTAATATGCATAGCACTTCACAGTGTCAAACAAGACAGATTCTTTTTTGAGGAGTTCATGGTCTAAAATTGGGCATACAGAAAACAACAGAAACAGGAGAATAAAATGGAAGTGAATGTTCAAAGTGGTGAAGTAGACATGCAAATTAGGCACTGAAATAAAGGAATGAAGTACCATCATCATGATTTTATATACAAAAAAAGAAAACCTAAAGTATAATTAATTTCTGAAGTATGTCTGCACCTGCTATCTCACATGGTGCTCATTTGCTTGAATCATAACAGAGAAAATGAAAAGTTATTCCTGCTGTTAGTGCAAGTTGTTTCCACTCAGTTTAAAAACAAACTACTTAAAACTAGAAAATGTGAAGGATTGTAATAAATGTTATGACTTCACAAAGTATCTAGCAGTTATTAAAAGTTTCTGGGAGTCCTTGATTCTATCTAGGATATCCAGACCATCTGAAAGACTGGATCTCCATATATGAAACTGCCAGAGTTTTAAGGGTTTCTCTTGGTTCCTTCACCATCACAATCCCACCTGGTGAGGACATTGGGGAGTGACTTGTGGATGGCTGCTGCCAACCTGGAGAATTCCCTTTCAAGGGAGGCTAGGCTGGCCCCCCTCTGCATTTTTTTCACTTGCAGACAAAGATCTTTGTATTTGAAGAGGCTTTTAATAATTCATTAGTTCCAGGGAGCATTTAGTGGGCTGGTTGTGCTATATTTTTGGGCTGGTTGTGCTGTATTTTTCACATTATTGTTACATTTTTAAAATGATTTTGTACCTTTTTAAATTTAATGGTGTTTTAATGTGATAGTGGTTTAGTTGTGTTTTCATAGAATCAGAGAAATCAAAGAATCTCAGACATGAAATGAACTACAGGGGCCATCTAATCCAACTCCCTGTCATATAGGAATACACAACTAAAGCATGGTGGAAAGATGCCCCTTCGACCTCTATTTAAAGACCTCCAAAGGTCAAGATTCCATCACCTTCTGTGCCAATCTATTCCACTGCTGAATAATTCTTACAGTTAAAAAAAAAAGTCTTCCTGATGTTTAGGTGGAATCTATCTTGTAATATGAACTTTTTGATTTGTCTTCTGGAGCAGCTAAAAACAAGTTCACTCCATCTTTTACATGGCATTCCTTCAGATATTTAGAGATAGCAATCATGTCATGTCTCTGTCTTCTCTTTAAGTTAAACATACTCAGCTCCCTCAATCATTCCTCATTAGGCTTGGTTTCTAGAACTTTGATCATCTTGATCACTTTTCTTTGGATACATTCCAGCTTTTAACTTTTTTTATTATCTGATTTTTGGCTTATCTTGTTTTTAGGCTTTAGCTACCTTGACAGCCAGCATGATGTAATGGTTTGAGTGTTGGACTATGATACTGGGAGACCAGGATTCAGTTCCTTGCTCAGCCATGGAAACCCTCTAGATGACTTTGGGTACATCACACACACACACTCTCAGCCACAGAAAACCCCATGATAGAGTCTACATAAGTCCCTGTAAGTCACAAACAACTTGAAGGTACACAATAACAACAATAAGCTATCTTGGGTCCCATGCTGGGAAAAATATAGCATATAAATAAAACAAACAAGAAGGCAAATAAACAAAATTTGTCACATCAGTCTTCATTGTTACATCCATGAGGAATTACTTAGCTCTGTAGTTCTAGTTAGTGTACTACTTGTATACTATGTATAGTATACTACATATACTTTTATGATAGTGTGTGGTGGCTTCTTCATAATATTATCTTCTTGAGGACAATTTTGAAGACTTTTTCTTGGCAACATTTGTGTTAAAGAATCTGAAAGCAGAAATAAACCCAACTAGATAACTGTGAAGTTACAAAAGTGGGATACATTTTAAATTTGTAATTACACAAGGATAGTGGAAATAAATTTCATACTTGTCAAAAATACCTAATTTTGATGTCTGTCCTTGTTTATGGAATAATATCCTTTTATTTACTTATTATGCTTTTATATTGGTCTTTTCTGAATAATGTATATGCTATTCTTCTTTGGACAGACATGACCCACTCAGGTATTGATCAGATGCACATCTGGTTTGGATCAACACGATCAGGTTTTCCTACAGCATTAGGTTTTCCTAAGCCATTCACTTGGACCATTGGCTTTTATGACATGTTGCAAGAGAAGTGGCGCTACTTGGCTGTGTTTCTCAAATTTTTTCCTTATACAGACTTTTCATTTGTCCTCTGCAGTTGTATCCAGGTATTTCCTATGTTCTTTCTATTAGAGATATCCAGTGGTAGCTTATTTTGTAAAACTTCCTATCTTTCCCCAGTGACTTTGCTGAAGTGATCACTCTGTTGAATTTGATCCCACTGGATAGTCTCTCATTCTAAAGGTCAATGTATCACATTTTAGTAGCAAGGGCTGAGAAAGGGCTGCATATCGTTTGTCAGAAGCACATGTTGAAGCCCTAGTGGTGTTTCTTGTTCAGAATCTCGTAATGTGGTAATGAAATGCATAAAGCAAAGAGGTTCATCCATATAAATAGGTAATTTAAATAATGAGGAAGGAGGAAGGATGTGGCTCAGTGTCAGTACTGATTAATTAGGACATAAAATAAATAACCCACTTAACATCATTGCCTGCTTCAACTAGAAGGTACCCTATTAGTGGGAAATGAAGTTAATTCCACAGACAGTCTAATTACAGGTTTGTTAACTGGATCCATTATGATATTTTGTTAATTCCTAGGGCTTGTTAGTAGGCGTACATCATTATTTATTTATTTAACAAAAATCTTCAGTAGAGAACCAGGCAAGGTTATTTGCCAGTTCTGCATTCTGGTCATGCATAAGCATCTTGCATTTTGGAAAGCTAACCTTGGCTCTGCCAAACACACTAACTATTTCTAGGGGTCCCATGTTTAACATCATGGCTGATGTAATGGTTCACAACTGTGTAGTTATGAATAAGTGCATTTATCTAATGCATGGCCACACAGGGAAATAAGGAACAGATGTTAACAATATTTTTAATGCCCATAGCCCTTTGGTTGTTGTTGATTTTTTAAAAATAACATACAGTCAAAATATATGGATGCTTTATTAACTCTTTCAGTGTCGTAAACTCCATTGCACCTTTTCTGATCCTCTGGAATGTTCAAAGTAACATTTAATTAAGCAGAAATCTACTGGCAAACAAAATATGTCTTGAATTAGCCAGACAGCTGACCATTGGCTTTCTTGGTTTCAGCAGTGGAAATGGAAAGAATGCAAAATTCAGTTCTTGACTAAAAATCACATTACATGTACAGTATGAGTATTTGTAGGACCTTGGTATTTTTTGCACTAAGATAATCTCCCAGTAGGTGTAAATCATTCTCTGAAAGCAGATTTCTAGATGATATACTTTTCTATGGTGCTATATCATAATGCCAGAGATGAATCTTCTTCATCTCTTCTTATAGGAAATATGAAAAAAAATAACAAAAACAAAACAAACAGACAAAGCAATTGTCTTCCAGAGTTTTGGATGGCTTGAGAATGGAAAGGGTTTGCAGCTCTGACATCTTTGTAACTTTGAGGTTTTCTACCTCAAAAATCTTTGATTGATGTGTTCCTCGTACATTCAGTTCTTCCATGACAAACATTTACACCATTTGTTTGCTGCCTGATCACTCTACTATCATCATCTGTAAGATATCCTGGCAATTTCTGACAGTTCTGTTAGTCAGCCCATTGCCTTAAGGAGAAAGTATGTCACTCATTGAGTTGTCAGGTAGATTTCTAAATGAGTTAATTAGAAAATGGCCAGTAAAAAGCTAGTGGTTTGCCATCATTCAGATAATATTCTTAAATGTTTGTTTCTTGGTTTATTGAATTTATATCCCACCTTTCTCCAAAAATCTTAACAGCAAAGACATTAAAGACGCAATATCTTGCCATCTTTATCTACAAACCAGCAGATTTCAGTTTTTGCAGCTGTGCCGTATCTTGATTTGTTTTCTGTGTTACAAGCATTGTCTTGTTTAAGTAAGAAGCTCTCTTTTGGTCTCAGGTTTTGCAGAAAAGACAGAATGTATCTTTTGTTTTGATCTAGCAAGGAAACATGTTGGCAGCACTTTCAGAGAAGGTGAAACAAAATTTCTTGTGGAAAAGATGCATAAATTTTAAAGGAGCACAAAACCTAATAATCTTAAGGTCTGGTTTCTTTGCATAACTATATAACTGGAATTGTATGCTGAATTTTCCTATTGATGATCTTGCTTGTCCTAGTCCTGCCTCGTAAAGTCTGTTCTTGAATGTCTGGGTTGTCATTTGTTCTGTTTTGTAGAGAAGAAGCCTCTGTTTAAAGATGTCCACTATTTGAATGGCTTTAGGGTTTAGAGATAAACAATAGTAAGAAGCAAGACACTCCAGAAACAGTACTGTCTCTTCAAGAGGTACAACCTGAAGATTGTGTTTCCATTTCTTTACCAAAACATCTTGTCAAAATTGACATCCACTTGCACAATCCCATGTTGCAATGATCAGCTTCTGTCCACCAAACTGATTTATTCTTTCCAAAAGATATGAACTCCAACAAGACTTCTGCCTGCCTTCAAGTGATATTGGTAACCATCTCTCATTAACAACAATATTGAGGGCTGACGCAAGTTCTCGTGTTGTCTACCACTAACATGAAGAAAATAAATATCTTATATAATGATGAATATATTTGATGAATACTTGCTTTTAAAAAAAAAGTTTGATTTTTTTTAAACATGCTGTCTTCAGGCTCCTTTTTGTTTTCTGAGATATGACATTGCATTTTCGATATGAAGTCATTCCAGCATTGTTATGATCTAGAAAGTCACTTTGAATTCAAATATAAAATAAGACCATCCATCATGTTAACAATTTAATTACCTCAGTATATATTTTTTCAGCAAAAAGGGTGGGGGGAGCCTATTATTTGTTGTATATCTTATTACAGATTCATTGCCTCAGGACAGCAGGCCCTGTCAGTAAGGTAGGCCTTGTGGTTAGAAATGCCAAGATATGAAGTAGATAAGACATGTAGTCCTTGTGCCTTCTGTTGGGGCCTACTCCGTTTTTATGTTCGCTTGAGGCCTTTACCTGTTAGATTCCCTGTAATCTTTGTTGCAAGAATGGAATGGTGACTTGTAAAAGTAATGAAGCATGACGAGGATATTGAAAGGGTCGAATAAAGTAGAAATGTGATATTTTCCGTCTTCTATGGACCCAGGAAATAGGACTCCTGCTGTTGAGTCTAGCTTGGGAAAATTGCCATCACATTTGCTACCACACAAAAGTCATGAGATGAATTGTTGAGTCCTTTGGAAGAATCAAAGTAATCAATGCAGGAGGCTTTATCTGATTGTCTAAACCATCTGGTTTCTTAATGACTGAAGTTTAAGCACTGAGGGAATGAGGAGATTATAACTGAGACTGGAGAAAAGAAGTACAGAGAGCTCAAGATTGGTTTGTTTATTTTTTTTAATGAAAGTTATTTATTCCATGCATAGCATAATTAATTCCCATTGAAACAGTCCAACAAATTTTGTAAGTGAATTTATTTTCAATAAAAAAATATACTTCACATATAGTTTCTGACCTATTTTCAATCAAAATAAATGGGTCAGAAAGTATATATGAAGTGCTAGGATAGTTGAGCACAACAGCCAAATCAGACCTTGGAAGGAACTACAAGTTAACTGTAATTTATTTCTGTTTTCTCTTAACCACATGACTTTATTAAAGGTAACCATAACAGCTGCTAATTACCTGGGGCAACTAATTACTTTTTAAAAGGACTGAGCCAAAAATAATGTTTCATGGTTAAAACTGATCGGCATTTGACACCATACAAGAGCCTCATGACATTCTTCAGAATGACCTGTAGCAGATGGAGCCATGACTTTTTCCAGATAGTGCCTTTGCCTCTGACATAGCAAAGGAAGAGCTATCCAGCACTGCTCTGACACCAAGATTTAGACCAGTGTATACAAGATTTATCCCAGTCTCATCTCTTTATCATGTTGCTAAATAACAATAAGGATGGAGTTAACCTGACTGACTTACTTTGGAAGAAAGTTTTACAACAGAGGTACTGTGACAGAGAAAACTTTGTCTTGTAGACAGGACCTAACCTCTTAGGAGTGGGACACACAGCAAGGTCTATATTGATGAGATCCATTGGACATCTCAAATTCTAGACAAGTTTATATGAAAGGAGGCAAATTTTCAGATATCCTGACCCCAAACTATTTAAGACTTGATATATCAAAACTACCACATTGAATTGAACTTGGGAACAAATCTCAAGCTAATGCCTGTAGTTCAGGACTGGTGATGTGGCCACTGCACTTTTAACTAGCTGTAGATTCAAACATTTTCCATGGACAGCCCTTAGTAATCAAGATCTTGAATGAAATTGTAAAGGTCACAGTTTCTTGTGGGGGCTACCAGTTCTCTACCACTCATTCAATAATGTGTTCCATGTCTACCATTCATTCAAACAATGTGTTCTCAACAACTGTTTGCATTGTACTTTTCAGGATTAGCCAGTATAACTGGAAAAAGAAAGTTTTCTTAATTAGTTTAGAGACAAGACGTGAACTGTTTGTGGATTCAGTTTCATGTACAGTAGGTCCCCTGTTTCTGCAGGGGATATGGTGAAAAACACAGATAACAAAAAACACTATATTTTGATTCTCAGGCTGGGCAAAGCAGTGTGGGAGGGAGGCACCTCCACTGCCTGTCCTGTCTTTCCTTCCTTCCTGACAGGGATTGGAGAGCAGCCCCCTTCCAGGGAGCTAAATCCAGTGGGATCCTTGGCCTCTTGGAGCTGTGTACCTCTCTTGACTGAGGAAGGACTTTGTCAATTTATTCAAATGCACTTGTGTTTACCAAGCCCTGCCAGGCCCTTTCCACACAATGTCACTGTCTTGTTTCTGCCACAGGATGTCAGCGGTCAGCAGGTCATGCTTCTGCTTGATGTTGTCGCCGTCCCACTTCCATCCTGTTGCGGAGTGTTGCGCTTGTGCAGTTTTCACAAAACGGAAAAAATCCGTTTCACGTCTGTGCTTGCGCAGCACTCCCATCACTTCTGGCCATGTGGAACCTGCGGAAGCACATTGGCAACACTTCCTTCTGTAGTGCAGCAATGGAAAAAGCCTGGCTGCACTGCGGAAGGAAGACGTACCACTGCATTCTCTTCCGCATGGACTGAGCAGGTACAGAAGGGAGCGTTGCTGACACGCTCCCTTCTGGATCCAGGACTGCAGTGCAATGATGTGGAAGAGCGTCGTCATGCGGAAATGGACCCAGTGGTGACCCACCAAGCCCTACTGGCTATGACATCACAAAGGGGTCACTCCTAAGTCTTTAAGTTTTGACCCCAGAATCTCGGGGCTGAGGATACTTGTGATCTGGATGCCCTATTAGTGCAGTGTGGTAAAGGAATCACATGATAAGATGCTATGTTATGTTTAGTATTTCTTTACCCTTGTTCTATTTCATTATTTTTTCCTTGCAGGAAACCTTGAATGTTATGATGAACTGTGTGATGTGTGTCTTTAGCCAACATTATAAGGGGAAGTCAGGATATCCTCTAATTACTTTTAAATTCCACTGAAATTAATAGGACTTAGTTGTAACTTGCTTGTCACATTCAGGACAACAAATCTTCAGTTTTTCTCTGTGAGAGAAATGTAGGCAGAGGCAACTGGAAAATGTTTCTGTGGGCCATTTTAACACCTGCGTGCCTTAAATACACACATGCACGAGCACCACATGGCTATTTATTGAGAATATATTAAAAATAATGTATGCATTTTGACCAAGGCATGCAGGGATGCAGAAAATAAATGTCATGCCAAATTTTCTTTCCTGCTCACACTTTTCATAACATCAAATCCAAACTCTGAGGCATGTCTTGTTATTTATATTCTGATTTGGTACCAGACAAAATTTCTTCTGTCCAAGTATTCTACACTGATGATGTTTTAAAAAGTGTGTGGGAATTGGTCATATCCCGTATTTCCTGGCAAAGCTGAAAGCAAAGTCAAATGTAGCCTCTCTTGTAACATTTTGCTTGGAGTCCTATCAAAACGAGTGCCAAATGAACGGTGCAAAAAGAAATCTTGTTCTTAGCTAAAGTTCAGTAAAACCCTTTTAAAAATATATTAATGCAGCAAAGGAGTTCACTAACAGGTTTGAAGAAAATGTGTTTGCAATTATGCGTTTAATTTTTAAAAACATACACATTCTGTTAATATACTAAACACACATGAATTTTCAAATCAATAACAGGCACAGAAGCAAAAATATGGTATTACAGCAGTAGATTTAACAGTCTGTGGATAAACCTAAACCTATCTAATCAAAAGCCACATTGGTGCTGTACAGAGCAGGTACACTTGTACTTTGATGCTGTAAGTAAATTGTTATTATAGTGCCCAGTAGAGCAAGTTTGCTGAAAGTCACCAATAGGAACTGCTGGCTGTTTCTGTGTAATAATTGACAACAACTTCATTGACCATTATGGGATATTTGTTCTTTGCAAGTGGCCAAACTCCATCTGTTAATGCCATTAATAGTGTACAGGTCCCACAGATTTGGGCCTATATTCTCTACAGGCAACAGAGAGCGGGAAGAGAATATCTCTGAGATTATTTTTCTGGAGAGATGCAAAATATTTCTGGAATCAATCACCATTTTTAGGTGTGATCAAGGTTCACTTACTTACTGGTTGCCTGGATATTTATTTGAAATATGTATATTTATATACTGCTGGCCAATGAGCTACAGAGTTCCTTGCAAATGTCCACCTCCTGGTAGCCAATGTTTCTTCAATGAGTCCCTAAAAGGATACCATATCAGCTCCACTGAGGCTATTGCTCCCCAGAAAATTCCTTGGAATGAAGCAGTGTTAAGATACCGTCTTAATTTAGGCTCTTTGCATACACTCCAAACTTTCACAGAGGACATGCATGGCTAAGCAATATCACAGGGTGGTCAAGATGGAAAAGTTATTAATGAAAAAGAACACACAAACTAGAAAAAACTGCAGCAATTTGCTTTTGCCTCAGCCTACTGGGAAGGGTGAGATTCTGCCCTCTGTCCTCTCCTCTCCCCCATGCTGAGTTAACTGAGCACCCAACTACTTTTGCACTTTTAACTCTGTAGGAAATGAAGTAAGCTGAAGACAAAGGAGGAATGTGGGACGAAGAGAGAGAAAATGAGATATTTTTAAAGCAGCTGAAAAAGTGAGGTTACAGAGGATTAGAATCATAGAATCACTGAGTGGAAGGGGCCATAGGGGCCATCCAGTCCAACCTTCTGCCATGCAGGAACCCACCTGGCAAATCAGGATGGTGGGAAGGCATGCCTTCAGTGGGGTGGTTGCTGTTGGCTCTGTGTTAAAGTAAGAGGAGTTAGGAAGAAGTCAACACAAAATTGTACCTGTCCCCCAAAACTGTCAGCTTGTGTTTTGTGATTTAACCAAATTACTAGGCATCACCACTCACACTGACCAGAAATCATGTTTGTTTTCTGGTGAGAAGATTCCAAGTAACCTTCCATTGTGCCCATGGGAGCAATCTTCTGGGGCTGTGAAGTGCTAGGGATAGATGTGTGTGTGTGAGGAAGGGGGGTGCAGGGAGAAGGCAGGGAGAGAGAGAGAGGAAGAGAGAGGGGAGAGAGAGAGGGAGAGAGGGAAAGAGAGAGAGTTCTGCCAGGACTGGAATAGGAAGTGAAAAAGTTAATCCTCCTTCCTGTATGCTCTGGTGCCAATGAAAACCAGCACCTCCTAACAACTTGAAATATCATGCCTGGCACATTTTGTCTTTGTGTGCCTTCAAGTTGTTTATGACTCCAGGCAACCCCATGCGGTTTTCTCAGCAAGATTTGTTCAGAGTGGGTTTGCCATTGCCTTTTTCTGAGGCTGAGAGAGTGCGAGTTTCCCAAGGTCACCCAGTGGGTATTCATGGCTGGGCAGGGATGGCACATTGAGCATCGTACAAACTTTCTTCCTGTGTGTCTTTAGTGAATACATTAATACATGCCTGCAAACTCACATTCCATAATCTACAGTATAGATTTCATGCTTCCTTCCCACACAGATGTGTTTGGTATCTAAAAAAAGCAGAGTGGGTGAAGCAGAGTTAAAAATCAAACAAAACAAGTGACTAAAATGTTAAAACAAAAATGTGTTTTAGCTTGCCAATATTTTCCATGAGCAACTTGAGTGCATCCAAAGGAGTGATGCTTCTTCCAAGTGGTTTCTGGGAAGGCACATCTTTCTATTGTCGGTTTGAGTCACAATGTGAGTCTCCATTATTGGTATGAGGTTTGTAATGATGTGTCGGTGTCTGTGGGATATATGCAGTTTCTTCCTTAGTTCTCTGAAAAGGCGGTCTCATGGAAATACAAGTTCACGGGGAGGGGTAATTGAGGCAGCTATATTACAGTCGAGGGGCCTCTCTAAATGCCTAGCCTACTTGCCTGTTCCCTGCATTTACAAATTATAAATGAGTCACTTGTTTCTTTGCGAATAAAATGACAGAATTAGAAGGAACACATCAGCCAGCACTTGGGATCGTTGAAGAATATATATGTACAGGTTTTGGCAGTAAAGAAGTAATATATCAAGGAATCTCAGGGCTTAATCAGAAATTGCACTGGTAGGTTATATGGGATTTCTGTAGAAGGTGGCGGATACACAGTTGATTGACTAACAGATAGGGAAGTGCAAGATTATAAAGATTCCCACTTTTCATTCTGTACAACAACTCAAAAATGTACAGTAATTAAGGCAAACTAAAGGCAATTAAGTTTATTGGATGATGTCACTGATGTGGATGATATATATAATTGGAGACAAAAAAAAAAGTCCCACTCATCTCTAATGCCATGAACAGATTGTCAATAGCAAGACAAAATTTATAAGGGCTAGTTGCTTTATTTTTTGACATGTAAAATGAATTTAATTTTGTGGAGTGCAGCGGATGGTGAGATGGGTTTGTTTTTATTTTATTTTGGCAAATGTTTTCTGCAAAATGCCTCCTTGGAATAATATTGGGTTTTCTCATTCATGTTTAGAAATGTTTTGGAATATTTTTTTAGGCTGGAATTACAGGGGATAGCTAAATGTACACTGAAAATCTGCCATAATTAAACAGTTCCCAGTTCCAAAGGTGGGTTGATTCCCTCAAAAGGCTGACATGGTGCCAGAAAGCAAGCAATCCTGTTTAGGAAATTTTTTAAAAAGTGGATCCTGGCCTATATTATCATGAGTAGTTCTCTCAGCCAGGTTAGACCACTTTCAGCAGTTCAGGCCTGTAAAATAACTCATTTCAGCATAAATAGTAGAAAAAAGTGTGCCTGTGTGTATATAACTGAAGCTTTCCTGGTGACTGAAACCTGAAGAAAAAAAAAGATTGAAAAGAAAATTTAAATATCTGGACCAAAGCATTTTCAAAAATCAAATTTCAAATGTGCAAGAGGATTAAGTGGTAAATTAACTGCTGAAAAGATGACAGTTGGCATCAAATGGGATGGCATTCAATAAAGAAGGTGCCACTAGATGAAGTAAATTTTGTGGATTCCAATACTGTCCACTGAACTGAAGACAGAGTTACCTGGGGCAGGTCTCTAGAAGATGACCTTAAGATTTAAAGGAAGGTGGGAAAACCCATCATTCAAATTAATTAAGTAGCGATGTGTTTGACTCAGGAACTTTCATACTACACTACTATAGTGCTATTAATCCACTTTAATTGCCATGGCAACATCTTTCGGAATTCTGGAATTGACAGTTCAGGGAGGGGCATTTTGAATTCCCTGCCAGAGACCTCTTGAGGCTTACTAAATTATAAACCCCAGAATTCCACAGGTTGCTGCCTTGCTGTTAAAATGGAATAATAGCACTGTAACAGTATATATGGCTACCAGTCATAAGATTGGCACAACTGCAAATTTTTTTGTGTCCAATGAAATAGTGGCTAGCTTATTGCAGAAGGCACAGAGATGACAGTTGGCTTGAGAAGGAATGAGAATATTCAGCTGACTTATGTGATTCTTCTTTTAAAAGCATTACTGAAGAAGCATGGTGCTGACTACAGGAAATGGACTCCCACATTTTAGTCCTCGGAGCAAGGATGGGAAGAATATTTAAAAACATTCAAAAATGTTGAAAACGTGTTTCATGAGTGTCAAGAAATCCTGATGAGTAGAATCCTGGACAGAGGAGAATCTTTGCAGTTCAGGGCTTACTCTATGCAAAATTAGCACTTGGAGGCTTATTTTGTGCAAAATTCATACATGGTCATTTTGCACAGAAAACAGGAATTTCTGTGGGAGAAAAATGTTTTCTGTGAAGAAAATCCTGTTTAATAAGCAAAAATCCCATACGCATGTTTTGCTGAGGATAAGTACTGAACCATGAATAGTCTTTAAAAGATCTTGCAGTGGGAAGAAAGTTCCTAAAATTACTTCTTGCTTTCTTTGAAAAGAAAATTATAAAATAATTATATCCCTACATCAGGGGGACTATAGCAAGGCAGTGTCTAGCAGGCTGAAAAAGGACTCCTATGTCTGATTCATGCACAGTTTTGCTGATCCTATGTTCTGTCTTTAAAACTCTAGCAGGGTTCACATTGGCCCTTTGAAAGCTTGACTGCTTGGAGACATGGCCTGGAGACCTGGGAGATCCTTTGTCCTGCCTTTCTCCTCTGCCAGAGCATGTGCACAGTAGGAAAAAGAGGGGATGCACTATTAGGATAAAAAAGAAAACTACAACTACAACCCACAGATTTGCATGACATTGGCATGGATGTATAGATCCACCTTGAGTTCTGTTCTTTATTTAAATTAAATAAAATAAAGGATGGATATTTAGAAATGATGACATAATTGTAATAGAACTGCAGTGCATTCCCACCTGATGGACTGGTACCAGGTGACCTTTGAGCCAGCTTGGTCTGCTGTCTAGGCACTTATATTTGATGGATTTCAAGTTTCTTGCTGTCTCTTCTTATTATGGTTCTTCATCTTTAAACCAGACTTGCTCTGAGCAGACCTTCAAGAAAAAAATGTCCTTCATAAAGTAGGACAAATGACCATTCTAACTGCAAAGTAAGCAAAGCTAAGAATGGATGGCTACCTGATGCTTCACCTAATCAGTAAGTAAGAAAGTCGTGTGGACATGGGTCTTCAGGTTTCTTGCCTCTGATCTCTAATCACTGAAAACCTTGTACAGGTTGCAGATTTTTCAGCTTCCCAGGTTAAAAATATCCAGATTTTTATTATTGCCTTTGGTGTGGAATAGTGTCCCACAGAGAAATGCTATAGAAGAAAATAGTAAAATATCTGTGCTATGTTAGGAACCGTTTGATTTCTGTTCCTTTTTGCTTCATCTGTCAGTCAGCAACTATGTGGG
This sequence comes from Ctenosaura bakeri, assembly GCA_948474755.1. Classification (NCBI taxonomy): domain Eukaryota; kingdom Metazoa; phylum Chordata; class Lepidosauria; order Squamata; family Iguanidae; genus Ctenosaura; species Ctenosaura bakeri. The sequence continues at coordinate 831,984 of CAOLHI010000128.1, forward strand.
TTTTCTATACATTACAGTTTTCCCAGGGTAAGGGCAAATATAATCTGTTCAGATAAGGCTGCCATATCTGAAAATAACATAACTGTACCCTTTCCCCCCTCCCTTACTGCTTTCTTTGGCTAATGGAATAATAAAGTATTTAAAGAGAAAGGAATATTATGTTGTTAAGATTGTTGCCCTTATAAACATCCCAAAGTTCTGAAATAGTTTGTTTGATGTGGGTTGCGTTATAAAAATGATGGCCATGTCCCTTAATCTACTGAGGATAGTCATCCGTTTAAAAGTGTGATGAAGAACCATAGGAAGAGAGACTTCAGGGCCTTTAAAGTTGTCAATCTTATGCTTAATTATAGTATACTGAGCAGATCTCAGTCACCATGCGAGTAGTATTGTTTTTCTTATTTTTCTAATCAAATTATAAACAGAATTTCTATCTTTGAATCGATTTTTTTGTCAATTGCCATCAAGTTAACTTTGGCCCTTTCTGCATGAGGAAGTTAAAACGGGCCAAGGCGTCCTGTCACGGAGGTCATCTGCACCTTGGATTGGACTAGGTACGGACTATTTACCTTAGTTCCGCACCTTAGTCCGATCCAAACGCCCCCAAGTGGTCCTCCAGCCCGCTAAGTGAAGACTGGAAAAATCCAGTCTTTCAATCTTTTGGAGCGCGCCATTTCGTACCTGCTCACTTGTGCAGATGCGCAGGTGCACACCAATGCGAGCCTGCGATCAGCAGGGGGCGGGCCATGGGCATGGTCAGCATCAGCGGTTGGTCTGGACCCACGAAGAACAGGAAGCCACCATTTTCAACCTCAGCAGTGCGGATCTACAGACCTCGCACTGCTCCGATTTGCCCTGCAACAAGAGAGGAGCCCTGCAGAAGGGCTTAAGGGAAAGTCTGTGTTGCTTCGAAGAGAGAAGAACCGGTAAGTAACGGCAGGGAGCGATTCACTCGCCTCATGTGGAAGAGGCCTTTGACTTATGGTGACTCCGAGTCACCCTGTTATCAACAGCCTTGCTCAGGTCTTAAGAACTCAGGTCCATGGATTCCTTCATTGAGTTGGTCCACCCGTGATGCTGTTTTCTTCTTTTCCTACCACTTTCCACCTTGCCAAACATTATCATCTTTTCTCATAAGTCATGTTTTCTCATATATCCAAAATAAGATACTCTCAGTTTAGTCATTTTGACTGCTAGGAAAAGTTCAGGGTTGATTTGATTTTGAACCCATTTATTTGTCTTTTTGGCAGTCCATGGTATCTGTAGAATTAGTTGCCAGCATCACACTTCAAACACTTCAAAATTTGATTTGCTTCCCATCAGCTTTCCTCACTGTCCAGCTTTTGCAACCATACAAAGGAATAAGAAATATTATGGCATGGGCAATTCTTTCCTAGGTAGTCAGTGGTAGATCTTTACACTTCTGGATCTTGTCTAGCTGCCCTTCCAAGTCCTAGTCTTTTGATTTCTTGACTACAGCCTCCATTTTGATTTACGATTGAGCCAAGGAATGGGAATTTTTTATTTCAAGGTCTTCATCATCTACTTTATAGTTATTTAAGTTATCTGTGGTATTTCCCCCTCTTAAACAGTAACTCTGTTTTTGGATCTATACATATAAATTAATATGCTAAATGTGTGAATTTGTGTCTTCTTTTGCCATCTTTTCTGGTAGCACATTTCTCTTTCTTCACAATGCATTAGCAGTAGGCTCAGGACTGACCCTAAAACACAAAGGCATGAACAAACTGAGCTCCAAGAGACATGCTATCAGCATAGCTTTGGATTTCAATTTGAGGAACCCATATGTTATTGCTTTCCTCAGATGTGATCGTCCTTGATCCCTTGGAAGATCAAAATCTTTGAATATTACTTATCTCAGAAGGTTATGAGGATAACAAGTAATTTGTGATTTGTTAGGATCAGGGTATGACTTGAATACAGGACCAGATGTTAAGACAAAACAAGATCTAGAGAAGTCCTTCCAAGGCAGCTGATACAGCTATTCCTTTTTCTCTGAATTAAAATTGAAAGCAGAATTCTTTCTCTTAGAACCTGTAAAAGTGTACTTTTATAGGTATGTAAAACTAGGAATGATCCTCTCCGGTAAAAATCTATGATTTGTTTTATTATTTTAGATGAGCCTCCCAAGTAGGAGGTCAAATCTGAGGAATGATTCATGGAAAGATTTTTCTGTTGTGACTTTGTATTGAGAATGATTGTTTCAATTGTGTCCTGTGTGGAAATGCAGCAGAATTTTTTTGATCTCAGCAAAATCTGATTGGGGAGAAATAAAAGTAGTTGTAATAGTAATAAAATGAGAGCTAAAATGCAGCAAGCAACTGAGTACTTTAGCTTGCAAGATTCTCAGCTTGCAAGAATTTTTAGTTATTCAGCTGGCTTCTTTCTTGTGTGGCACACTAGCTGTTCTCCCATTTCATACAAGTGTGCTTCAGCACTTGACTGGGAATTACTGATCTAGCTTTAGGATTTTTTTTTAAAACCCAGATTTCTTTGTCATCTGCTCTCTAGGATAACATTCCACTGACATGGTGAATAATTCAGCATGCTAAAGCTAAAAGACTTCAGTCAACTCACCCACAAGTTGCTTGTTTGAAAAAACAGAGACTTGTCTCATTGTGTAATTGCATGTTACAATTAAGAAATGATTTACTGTAGAGGTATTTGCATATCCTGATTGAATTAGCTTTAATGCACATGTGTGTCCAGATGTTTTGCTCAGTAACAATAGTTCATGCTATGGCCTTGTTCTCAAGTGGCACAACACAATAGAATAAAGCTGCTGAAAATAATAAGGTTGGAGTTCATAGTGAAGAAAATCAAAGATCATTGGTTCTTTTTTTTTCATTTTTTAAAATTTTTGTTAATTATGAAGGAAAAAGAACAAAACATAACACCACGTGATTACCATAAAAGTGAAAAAGAAAACATTACAATAAAATAGCTTACATTATTATTTCTTTCCAGATCCTTTATCATCATATACTTATTCCACATGTTATATATCATATTGCTTATATATTTTTGTTACATTCTTAACTCTATCCTTTTCAACTATATTTAACCTATTGCTGTTACTGAATAAAAAGATCATTGGTTCTAATTGACTGTCTAAAGAGCATTCAGCCTTGCACAGATCCTTCCATTCAATCATGGCATAAAAATCATGGTTGTCATCTGAGAATTTCTTCGGTCCTGTGGAAAATATGAGCATCTTGTTGGCTGGGCTTGTCAATGGAATATTCATTACAGCAAACTAAATCACATAAGTATGACAGAGTACTGTGGCACCTTAAAGACTAACAAATTTATTATAGCATGAACTTTGATAGACTGGTCTGCATCTTCAGTTTTAGTACTTAAGGATCACATCTCTCCATTTGAATCTGCATATATACTCTATATTCAGTGTCAGCTTCTGAGTATGCTACTTTGACCTCTTTCTGACATGGTTAAAATTAGCCTTGGATGGGTTCAATTATTGGTTGCCGAACTTATTACATTATCTTTGCTATTGCATTTATTGGTGAATGGACAAACTAGGTCTTTTTAATTTTTGTGTTTTATATTTTGATGAAGAAAAACCTGTTGCTCCTCTTGTTTATTGGACTGTTTCTGCTATGCAAAAGAATCAGAAATTGCATATAGCCAGAGAAGTTTTTGAAGCTTGTTCATATTTATAAATGAGCATATATAACAAAATAAAATGTCTCACAGAAAGATATGGTTATTCTTACCAAATTTATTTTGTAAGGAAGGAAAATGGTTTAGTGGGGGGGCAATCAAACATTAGGGCTCCAAATATTGTTGCAAAGCACCAAAATGGTTACAGGCTCAGAAGCCAGATATACCTGTGGTACCTATCTGCAGCCAAGTGAAAGGGGCAAGGGAGCATGGACCAGTAATGGTGCCAAGTGCCAGTCTTTTTTCTCCCAGGAGCCCTTCCAACTTTCGTGGGCTCCCAGGAAGTAAGAGAACAGCCAGCCAATCAGGTGACTGTTCAACCAGCATCCTAGGGCTGGGACTTCCAGGCTAATCTGACTACTGTAGGCTTCAGTCAAGGCAATTTAAGGAGAATAAAACCAGCTGCTGAACAGGGCCTTGGTAATGCTATTTTTTAAAACCAATTTTCCCACAATCCTCCTCAACGACAATGATAGGACTTGATTTAGTCATCTAGTAATATTTGTTACAACTTTGATGGATTGGTATGGGGCTGGTAGACCATCATACTTGGTTGATTGGAGGGTCTCCAGGAGAGATCTTGGGTTGCAGAACTAATGGCAACATCCAGTTTGGGAATGTGTCAGGCCTCAGGCCCAGGAGACAGAGGAACTAGACAGTGGCTTTTGCCCTTGTGGCTATTTATAGTTGTGATCAATAAAATTGAGGACTGAATTTATCCCCAAAAAGGTGTGTGCGTTTTCACTGGAGCAAGTTGTCCCAAATCACTGCTTAGAGCTGCACATGAAATACAATATAAGAGTATACAGAGTTTAGATGTTTTGATGATCATCCGCCAAAGTAACATACATATTTTCAAGTACACGTCTGCTTTTTCTGAAATTTCAACTGCCTTCCTGCCTTGAGGGGACAACTTTACATTTTCATTTCTTTAAATCAAATGGTTCACTTATGTGGCTGTATCCTCACATTTACACTATTTCCTGTTTGCTGTACCATTCTGTCTTCCAGAATCCTTGCAGTTTTAATAAAGTCTTGACTCCAGTACTTGCTGGACAGCATGCAGTCATTTGCAAGGCACCAGGGGTTTGGGTCTTGGGAGAGATTATGCTGCCCGGATCTACATGCCTGCTGTGACCCTTGGTCCAGACTGATTGAGGCCATTTCCGCACTAGATTGTTATGGTGCTATTATTCTACTTTCAACATCCTATGGAAACATCCTTTGAGGCCTCTCCCTAAACTGCAAACCCCAGGATTCCATAGGATGTTGAAAGTGGAATAATAGCACTATAACAGTCTAGTGCGGAAATGGCATGAGCCGAGAGAGGCAGCTTGATGTTGTACTCACTGACATACATGTCTTTCTCCTACTCGGTTTTGATATAAAGGATACTTGTATCAGCAGTTCAGAGTGGTGCTAAGGTTAAGATTTTAAATTAGTTTTAAAATATATATCCAAGAATTTTTTAAAACATACACATGGTGGTGGAAAATAAACCATAAAGCCTTTGAAGCCCTCCGGCATTACCCTTTCTTGGTAACAGCCTCTCAGTGTGGGCTTTAAAACTTGCAAACTTCTAATGACTAGCTGTAGGTAACATAAAATAATACCCACAGTTCTTTTTACAAGGGAAAAATAAATAGTGACAAAATAGCTGTTTTCTTTGGATATTGTCTGGAACAGGAGAGGATTTTGAATTAAAAATAGAAAGGTAACCACCTTTTCTTAGGTAACCACCTTTTCTTATGTTTCTCACACACTTCATTTAAAATAACTTGGTTTTAATTTAGAAACTAGCGGTTGCATCATCTGGGTTACTTTTGTTTTCTTTATAGAGCAATTTGCTTGGCAGTGTTTGCAGTTCAGTGCTTGCATTGTAGGAGCAACCAGATATTTAATGATTTATGTAACTAATCCATTCAGTGATTATAATATGCAGAGTCTTTGGTAATTTTTAAAACTAAAAACTCGAGCAGCCCAATTGGATTGTTTTTAAAGAAATAACCAGGCTCAATTAAGAATTCTAATAAATGTTTTAAAAACATCATTTACTCAAGAAACTACACTGAATAATGTGATAGAAAACATGGCTGTTTAGTAACAAGAGAGGATCTACGTGTGCTATTGACATTTCTTTCATAGGTAGTGTTCTAAAATCATCTGTTCCTTTTTCTTCAAGTGCCTTTGATTATTCATAAATCTGTTGTGTTAAGTAAGTTCCATCAGTGAGCTTTAATCTTTGTAGGTGGAACCTATTTGTTTGAAATCAGCTTGATACTAATAACGTACTATTATCACTACTCTTTTATATTTTGGTCATGAATTCCTTAGTGAAAAGAAGTCGAGCTGCATATGACATATATTTATTTTTTCACTGAAGAAAAGTACAAGACAATGGCATCATTGGACAGCTAATCACAAAGAACAACTAAAGAATGTCCTGTGGCTGTTTGCATTGCCACTTTACAAAGGGTCTCCAAACAGACTTTTCAGGTGTATTAGTCAGGAGAGATATCTTAAAAGTCCAAGGAAGACAAAGTTAATGCGTTTAGAGAAGGAACTATTCAGATAAGGCTTTCTCCAAGTGTTTAGATTAGTTAAATATTAAAAAAGATACAGATAATAAGGTTTGTTTGTCTTTGTAAGTTCTTTATAAATGGAGAAAATAGTAGCTTTTTCAGCAGAATGAAAGTGTTAGACATATCAAAGGTTCTTGGGCTTGGAAAGTACAGGTGACTTTGATTTCATCTTGGCAAGTGATTATCTGCTTGCTTAGATTAGAGAGTTAAATATATCCATATGTTGATGGCAGAATCAGCTCTGGATTAAACTGGATGGCTCAGAGGCCTGTGCTAAGTCATCCAATGCTCTGATTTGCAGGTGAAGACCCACAAGGTGAGGGCATGTAGAACAATATACTTAATGGTCACATTTTAGTCATGGAACTTGAATGAAGCCAACTCCAAAATCTGAAACTGCAATAGACCTGTTTTACTTGGGATGAATTTTCCAAGCTAGAAATTTGGTGGTGAGGAGGCCCAAGGGAATTAGTGAATACTGGTAATATGCTAGTGTTATTTGATTGCTGTAAAAATAAATTCCAAATTAAGTGGCTTGTGCAGGTCAGATATTATGCTGCCAAGAAGAAGACTGGAAGATGGAAGAGGCGTAACGTGTAACAAATAGGTAAAATTCTGCTTCCATTCTTTTCCTCACATTTCCATTAAATTAAAATCATGGAATCATAGAGTGGGAAGGGACCACCAGAGGCATCTTGTCAAACCCCTGCCTTGCACAACTAAGATGCCCATCCAACCTCTGTTTAAAGACCTCCAACCATGATCTGAAGTAGTCCATTCCACTGTTAAACAGCTGTTACATTAAAAAAAGTTCTTTCTAATGTTCAAGTAGAATTTCATTTCTTTACTCTATTAGTTCATGCTCTAGTCTCTGGAGCAATAAAAACCAAACCCAGTCCATCTTTACAGAACATCCCTTCGGATATTTAAAGATAAATATCATGTCACTTCTCAATCTTCTCTTCTCCAGGCCGAACAAACTTGTCAATGTACTTGTTGAACAGTGGTTCCCAGAACTGGACATAGCATTTCCAGGTGAACTCTTCCCATTTTTTTCTGCACATACAATCTACTCAGAATAAAGGGGCACTACTACTGTCATCAATGTAGACATCACACTCCTTTGATGCATTCCAGAATTGCATTGGCTTTTTTGGCTGCTATATTACATACTTCATAGTGAGTGGAGGCAAAGTACCCAAAGCTGTTTTGGGGTTTATGTATGAGTCTGTATTACTATAATCTAATGTATGACACCTGGGGGATTATTTGTTCAAGAGGCAAGATATAAACCATCCAAATAGCAATAGACTGATAGGCAGAATTTTCAAGAAACACAAAGGTGTCTCGTTTGCCCTGTATAGGTCTAGGCTACCAGAGACCCCTGTCCTGTGGCAATCTTTTCTTCCTTGGATGGAAATTTCTACTCATTTTAAAAGTGGGTTGGACGAATTCTTCAAGAAAAGGCTATCAGTGGCTACTACATACTCTCCAATATTTCACAGATGAAAACAATGACACCTGAGGCCAAGCAACATCAGTGTGGTCAAGATGGCAAAAAATTTTAATGAGGAGGAACACACAGCAAGGGAGGCTGCAGCAGTTTGATTTTGCTTGAGTCTACAGGGAAGGGCAGGTTTCCATGCCTTCCCCCTGAGTCAACTGAGTACAGACCATTTTTGCACTTTGAACTCAGTTTGCAGCAGGTGAAATATGCTGAGGAAAGAGGAAAAAGTAGTAGGAGGAGAGAGTAATTGGGGTATTTTAAAAGCAGCTAGAAATGTGGGATGACAGAGGATTAATCAGGATTGGTCCTGTCAAATCAGGACATTTGGAGGGTATTCTACTAGTCATGATAGTTATATATTGCCTACAGCAGCCATTCTCAAGATTGCCTGAGCACATTTAAAGGGGACTGAAAACTGTGAGAAGGAGAGCCCTGAGAGTTTATTTGGGGCCCTAGTAATGTAACCAATGAAATACCCAAACAGCAACCTTAATTGGAATTATTAATTTCCCTCTTGTTTATAACATCTCTCCAACATATGGTTTGACAGTTTCCTTGACAAAATCTAAGAACAGAGTAGATATCACAACAAGAGGTGACCTCTGACGGTCATTGTCTCATTTGGAACCCAATATCATGAAGCTGGCAGAAAAGCACCAAACTCAAGGACCACATTAGACTTGACGTATATTTAATTTCATATACTCTTTATAAAAAAATTCTCCAGTTTTTCAGAATGTTCAAGTTTTCTTGTTCAGTAATAAAACATTTTCTGTCTAACTGTTTGTGTTGTATCCCTGTTTGACAGGGGGTCCCTGGAACGTGAGAAAAGTTCCTAAGGGATTCATGGCCAAAAAATAGTTGAGAATGGTTTGACTATGGTGTCAGAGGCACATTGCTTCTGAATGCCAGCTGCCAGACAACAACAATAAGACAGGACTTTTTTCCTCATGTGTTCTGCTTCTGGGCTTCAGAGTTTTCTCTTTGGCCACTGCAGGAAACAGGATGCTGAACTCAATGGGTCTTTGGTTTGATCCAGCAGCCCTCATTTGAATTTTTTGCATTGCTTTGATCTAGCAAGCCCAGTGTTGCTCAGCTTGTGGGCAATTTATTTTAATGGCCAATTGTATTGCTTAAGAAATTGCAACCATAAATGTGAAACTGAACAGATTACAGGTAAGACTAGTTTTCAAGGCAGGTGGCATTCACTTATTAAAGTGAGTCTGCCTACATAAAGATGCATTCAAAAAAATTCATCACAGCAACATGCTCACTATATATAATTATTATTACTCGTTATTGAGTGCTTCCATGATGGCCCCTTCTCTGAAATTGCCTTTGTTTCTTACCTTTTTTGACACAGAGAACCCAAATTCTCCTCAACAGCTGATCTTCCATGTTTTCCACATACATCTCTGGTTTTCCAGACCTGACTGATTAATTTTTCCATTATAAAGAAATTTTTACCATTACTGATTATAAATATACAAAGTGGAGAGAAAAAGAAACATTAACCAATATTTTCAAACAGGTTATATCACACTCAAAAACTTATGTGGATCAATTTGACCTTGAATCTGATCATTCTGGTGCTATATAAATAAATACCACTTTTCTATAAAAAATGGAGAGGTTTCCGTAATTGAACAGAGTTGCTACTTCAGGTTGTCAGACAAGAACAAACAAAATGCAGCTAAGAGTTTTCAGGGTTGTTTTAACTTTTAATATAAATATTTCCTCATCGTAGGCTTATGCCATTTAATTTCTTCTTCTTAACCAAATTGAGGGAGTAGCTTTCTGTGAATTGCCTATGCCCATTTCTGTACACTGTGGCATTATGGTGAGAGGTTTTCATAAATACTAATTTCAAATTATTATGTAATATTTTCTTTTAAAATAGCAAATAACCCTATCTTTAAAATAAATAATAATTAAAAACTCTTCACCCCCCAGGGCACAGAAATAGACATTGGGGAACAGAAACTATTCAAGGGAAATTTACACACAAATCCTCAAGCTGGGATCAATAGGAAGCTATAAAATGGGCTGAACCTGTAAGCAATAAAATTTTATTTGAAATTGCCAGACCTTTGCTGGATGGAACTCACTTGTGAATAAACATTATAGAAGGATCTTGGTTATATGCAGAACAGCATTACTAGCTAATATAGTGTGGTATTACGAACCTGTCCAATGTTAAAAGATCGTCAGGTGAGGTCTTCTAGAAGCACCACTGCCTTGGGTGGCCTCTTTGACTAACTGGATGGAGGGAGTGGGTTTCTCTCCTGTGTTGTTCCCATGCTATAGAATTTGCCTCCCTCAGAAATGCAGGCAGTTCTCACTCTCACTGCTCTTTGTGGGATGTGAAAGCGCATCCTTTCCAACCAGCCTTTGTATTGATTATTGTGGTGATTTTTGTGGTTTTTGGTTATCAAAATAATTTTAATGGATCTCCCAATTTATTAGTTTTAATGGCTTTATTATTCCGTTTGTATGTTTTGTTAGTCCATCTTGGCACTGTTTTTAATGGAGAAGTGTAATGGAAAAAGAATAGTATGCAGAAACCTCCACTGCTCACTCATTGCAGATAAGCAATGCCTTAGCAGTGCTAGAATCTTAGGATGGGATAGCTGTTATATTCCCATTGTTGCACCTCATTGCAGCTGTTTGCACCAGCAACAAAGATGTTAAGGGAAACAAAAACCTGGTAAATAAAATAAATGTGCAGGCACTGAGTATTCAGTCCTCAGTAATAATGATTAGATGGTTTAGAATGTGCTGAAATAATAAAAAAAAGCTAACCCTCTTGAACAAAAATGTGTATTTACAAATTTCAGTGTCTCTTTTCTGTTACAGGTGGTTTGTGTTGTTGGTTGCTGCAAGCGTGATGCAGAAGCACTGATTACATACTCCAAAGGCTGGATATTTGTCTCTTGGAATTGTGTGTGTGTGTGTGTGTGTATGCATTCATGCACATGCATATATATGCATTTGCAGGCATGCATGAATATATCTAGAAATCTATTTCCATTGACATGTGACTCCGTCTTGTTGGATCACTGCAATCTCTTTGAAACAAACAAGGGCATTCCTATGATGTTATTATATGCACCTTTTTGGTTGGAAACAAGACAGCTTTCAGAGAAGAATGTGAACTAAAATGGTACACTCTAATGTCTAAATGAATGTTGACTGGCCCTGGTTTAAACTGCCATCTGCTGGTTTGTGTTTTCAGGCATAGAATAATGTTCTCGATTAAAGTAGTTTCCCTTCATCTAAGCCCTGACCAAGTGAAAAGGGATTTCTATAGTGATGATCTTCTCTTCTATAGTGTTGGTCATTGTGTGGAGCTAAGGTAATTTTCAGTAGCTGTTCAGGCAATGTTACTTATTTCCTTGAAGCATTTTTGTGTTGCCCACCAATCATATTGCCAGTTTGATTTACAAAAAAGACTGTCAGCACAAGTGCAAATATTTTTTCAAGAAAAAATGGCTAGTCAAAATCCAGGACTTCAAGAAATCCACTTATTTCATAAAATAGTACCTAAAACTGAGAACAACTTAATTTTTATTTTACTTCATCACATTCATATACTACCATTCTTTTCCAAGCTATGTATCTCAAACCAAGTCACAACAGCATCTTGTGACACATGAAAATCCAAGACGCAACATACACTGGCTTAAACTCACGATTTCAGGTAGTTCATGCACTGCATGCTTCCAAGTGAACAAGAAGGCCAACTGGGAAGGTGGGGTTGTTGATATGGGAATCACATCTTGAGCATGTGAGACTGGATTGATCCACAAATAATTAGCAATGCCAACAACATCAATCACTTCAGGTAAAGAGGTTGCAATTAATTCTTAACTAGATAACACAAGTGTTTCTTAAGACCGTACATGAGCTGACATTTTCCTGTAAATATTTGTGTATTGCTTTTGATACATTTTTCAGACTGGATGTCATAAAAACTTAGGAGTCATGCTGGATCAAACACAGGATGTCTCTTGCATCCTGCTTCCCACAGTAGCAAACCAGCTGCTTTCAGGAAGTCAACAACCATGGCAAGAATGCAGTAACCCTTCTATTGTTCCTGAGCAGTAGTCAAAGGCAATGTGGAGGTTCAGTTGGCAAATAGAGGACATAGGTATGAGTAAGGCTGTGCTCCACAAACCTCTGTAATCACTTTCTAGAACCATCTGTGGAGATCCTATGAGTTAGATTCTGCCCCAGTCACTCGGGATTCAGAATTCATGGAACTGCTAATGTTAGTCTAGTGGGCTCAATGGTGAGCAGAGCTACCCAGAGCAAATATAAGTCAAGTTCTGGAAATGGTGGTTAAGGAAGCTAGAAGTAAACAATGAAAACTCAATAAGTAAAGTTCTTAAGGGAGAAAGTGAAGCTCTAAAAAACCAGAAGTAGGTGATGACACCTATTACCTAATGAGTGGGTAAGACAGCTGAGTCATTGGGTTCCAAAAGGCAGAAGCTCCATGAGAAGGAAAGAGAAGTGGAGCAAGGCTGAAGTACTTGAATCGGTAGCACAGCTATTGGTTGATTTGTGGCTCAGAGAAGGAATCAAAGCTCAAGGCAGCAGATACACAAGGCCAGTAGGACCCATATTGCTTCCTCATATAATGTGGTCTGGTTGATAATGCAGTATACTTCCCAGTTATTAATAGCATCCTGCTGCAGGGCAGCAAGGAGCAGCCTATGTCATGCACTGTGCTGTTAGCATGGGGTTAGTTATCACAGGGCAGGATAAACTATCAACCCTGTATCGGTACCTCAAGTCACCTAAGTCTCCCCTCTTAAACTAACTTTCAGGTGAAGACCTTACTATTAAATGCCTCTAAATGCTGCTTGCAGTTATATTAGACATGAAAACACTCTTCTGCCCTCCCCACTCTAAACTTTGAGAAGCAGAAAATTGGCCAATAAACCTGAAAGTGTGAACCAGAAGCCTATGGGGCAGAGTTTTTCAACCAAGTTATCCTGGAATCCCAGGATTCTTGTGAGAGGTAGCGAGGGGTTCCATGAGATATTGTGATTGGAAAAAATAATAACCAGTCCTCTAGGATGAAATGAATGAGTAAATCTGCTTTGGGGTGTGTAACCAGTGCTTGTGCACCATGCATTTTCAACCAGTTTTTAGCTAAAAATACATTAATGCAGCCTGTTGGGGTGGGGGGAATTGGGCTTCACTGCAGAAAATTAGCCTCTTAGCCTATTGTTGTGACTCTGTTTGTCATCACTAGATAAGTGTAATAGTAGAATTCTGATGTTACAGAGTGACTCATTTCTCCAGAATTCTAATCCTATTGGGATGAAAACTCTCACAGTTCTTCATACCACACATAATTTAAATTAAATTATGATTCCTCCCCCTTTGTGTTATCTTTTGTTCCTTCTAAGGCCCAAACACTTTTCAGAATGGATAAGTTCCTTTTAAAAACTGTTTACAGTAGAGTACAGAGAAATAAGAAATTACAAGCCAGTTAAGGCTCATGTCTTTTCCATGTAAATGAAAGATAGAAGTAAACTATGAGCAAGAAGCAACCATGATAGGGAACTGTGGAATTACAAACTGTGTGGAGACGGGTGAGAGAAATATTGTCACTCTCTCATAATACTAGAATTTAGAATCTACTCCCCCCGCAAAAAAATATTGGTTGACAAAGGGTAAATCTTCATAGAACCCATAATCAATGTACACAATCTTCTGTTACAATATACTGTGATGACCACTGTCTTAACTTTAAATGTGAGGTGGAGGATGGAATCTTGAAGGAAAGATTTATAGATACCTAATAAGCATAATAATGCCATATACTCCAATTGCTCTGATTTGGCAGAAACACTCCCAATTAACCCTCCATCATCCCAGTTTTTGAGCTGCTTTAAAAATGTTCCAGTTTCTCTCTGCTCCTCCCACTTTGCTCCTTTGTCCTCAGAGTACTTCATCTGCTGCCAACTAACTTTGAAGTGCAAAAGCAGTTTGCACTCAATAAACTCAGCAGCAGGGAGAGGAGAGGAGGAACAGAATCTTGCCCCTTCTTGTAGAATCAAGTGAAAGCAAATTGCTGAAGCCTCTCCTAGCTTGTGTGTTGTTCCTCATTAATAACTTTTGCCCAGTTGGCCACACTTTGACATTCCTTGGCCACACATGCTCTGTCTTACATCAGTGAAATGTTGGAAGCTTATAGTGGCAAGGGTAGAGTAGTTGCTTCTGCTGGATTCCACTGCTTTTTCCAGAACTGATGGTCCCTTCTCCTTCCTACATTCCCCCAGATGCCCTAAAAAACTGTCCATAGCTCTGAGGAGAGTCCCTCAGGAGCAGATTTTTGGTGCCACAGAAGACTGCAGTGGGAAGGGAGGGAGAAAGCCCGGATTCTACTGGCATTGTATATGGAAATAGACCTTTGAATTTTGGCCATGTTCATGTTCAGAAGCACTTATACAAGATGACAAGACGACTCTGGGAAGTCTTTTGGACTTCCCAAAAGTATCTGATTGACCAGTGGTGGAAATCATGGCATGGAAATGAATAGATTGAATTATTTTGGCAGTTGTGCTTCCAGGAGATGTTCTCCAGCTACAGTAGGAAGAGAGTTTTAGGAGGGTAGCTTTGCATTTCCCCTTCTCTATGTTGAGTATGGACAATGTGGACCAGAGCTTTTTTTTGTTTTGTTTTTTAAGTGGCAAGTGCTGAAATCACAGCAGGTTTTACCATCTTTTCCCAAGTAATCCCTTGCAATCTACCACAAGCCCCATTAAGGCAATGCAATCAAATCCGACACTTCGGGATTCCATCATTTCCCTCTCTGCTTGCTGCTGACACAGACTGGAGAAGCAGGGAGAAGTAATTACACGGCGCCTTTCATCTGAGGATCTCAAAGCACTTCACACGTATTAAGTAATTAATTCTGTCAGTGCCCGCTTTGAAGTTGGTTCGAGTATTATGATTTGAGGAGCATAAGAAGGAGCAGCAGTGGCAGCCCAGCTGCTGTGGCACAGGAATGTAGTGACGACATTGGCGACATGACTAATTTATTTAGTGAACCGAAGTTAGCATGGTAATGAGAATTTATTTGCCATCATCCCATCAGTCATCAGATTTATGGGACTCTCTAAGCAATGAGCATTGCTGCAGCCAACTTTATTTGATTCCTGTCTGTTGATTCCTATAATTCACAAGGATGGGACAGAAGGGCTATATGGAAGTAGCAGGTGGCAACAGCTCAAGGTAGATGTCCTTCAGAACGCATGGAAGTTACAAATACCATGTTAAGGAAGATGGGCCGGTATTCTATGTCAGCTACTTAGTATACTTAACTAAGTAACTTCTCTTGGCCTGACTCCCTCCCCACCAAAAATACAATGGAAAAATAATTCAGTCATACTCCATGGACCTCCTTCCTCCCATGTAGCTGATGTCTGGTAAAATAGGTTGGATGGGGGAGAAGTTTATAATTGTGGTAATGGTGGCATAATCATGACTACATAGTGATCATGAGTCATGAAGGATTACTATCTGTCACTGTTCTATATTCCTGTATTAGTATTGATTTTGACACTATTCATAACTCCCCCCACACAACACACTTTACTGGGAATCACCGGCATGTGGAGAAAGAGGTCTATTCTGCTGGTGATCACAGCACAGGTGAACAGTGTTTCCTACAGGTTTGGGAAACAAGGTCAGGAAAGGTTGCTTAGTTAAGTATACTAAAAAACATGGCTGATGTAGAATACTCACCATGGTTTATAATTCTGAAGTACCTCAAATATTTGATTTTAAAGTATTAATGTTTTAATGTGGTTCCTTACTTAATTGTGTCTTAACTTTTTTATTAGTAATTTCTAATTCAGGTATGTTGCTTTGACTCCTAAGTGAACCACCTTGGATAAACATTAAATAAATAAAAATAAATTTTAAGTCATCAATTTTTCACAAAACAGATTGGGGGGGTTAATATATCATCATCACTATCATCTGAGTACAATATAGTTAACACATAACACACATCAATTTTAAACACAACAAATTTAAAAATAATTTTTAAAATTCTTTCCCTAAAAAAAATTCTTTCCTCCGTTGGGGAAGCCATCTGTCCCCGGCACAAAAAATTTATTAGACAATGTCCTTGAGCTTACTTCCCTTGTCATAACTGAGTGTACGTTCCTCTACCAGTTAATTCTTTTCTTTTTGACTTAACATTCACCCTCCAGTTTTGGAATATTTTATCCTCATGAGAGCCCAGTGAGGGCCTTAGGTTGATATATGATTGTTGCTGTTGTTAGATGCCATCAGATCAGCTTAGACTTCTGGCAGTCCTACATATGCATTAAAGATCTCCAAGAGACCCTGTCATCAACAGCCCTACTCAGGTTTTGCTCAGGACTATGGCTTCCTTGACTGAGTCAATCCACCTATAGTGTGGGCTTCCTCTTTTTCTACCACCTCTCATTCTACTAAGTGTTATTGTCTTTTTTTTTAAATGAATTATGTTGTCTCATGATATGGCCAAAGTACTATAGCCTCAGTCTAGTCATTTGAGATACACTTTCCATAAAGTCATCGATGAAATTCATGGATATGAGTTATACAGATATTAGTGTACTTGGTTAAATTCTCATCATTCATGCAAGCAGAATAACATTATAGACCAAGGAACAAGTGTAGGAAATATCACAGTATGAAATAAGGCTTAGCCATGAGCAGCCATGCCTTTACAGCTTCATGAACATGGTTTTCTCCTATGCACAACCGCTTACTTGTTATAGCCTTCATTTGGAGTGGCATTGCAGATGACAGTTCATGTAATTTGTTTATTTGGGGAGTAGCCTTTTCTTTCTTTCTTTCTTTCTTTCTTTCTTTCTTTCTTTCTTTCTTTCTTTCTTTCTTTTGTATATCTGTAGCTGTGTTTTTGGAATACTTCAGCTAATTGAGATTTCAATGGCATCACCCTTGTAGTATCCATTCATATTATAGTGTGGCTATTATGTGTATAGGGAGCCAGCATGGTATAGTGGTTTGAGAGTTCATCTAGGACACTGTGAGTCCCGGGTTCAAATCTCTGCTTGGCCATGGAAAACCCACTGAGTAATTCTGGGCAAATCACACTCTCTCAGCCTCAGAAGAAGGCTGAGAAGGCAACCCACCTCTGAATGAATCCTGTCCACAGAATCTCATGATAGGTTTGCCTTAGTGTCATTATGAGTCATAAATTACTTGAAAGGTCACAAGAACAACAATTATTTCTATAATAAAGTCCCCTATGTTGCCACATCTGCAACTATCATGTCACATTGTCAGTATTGTCTTATGTACACCACCTGTGGAGTCTTCACACAATCTCTGGATTTTAAATATTGAATACTCCTCCTACTTGTTGCAATGTTGGTGTTAATGTAAAGGAAATATGATAAAAAGCAATGAGGGTAGTAGCCATGCGTGCTATAGGTCTTGGAAGATATCACGAGACTCCAAAAAAAAAAAAAAAAACCCCAAAAAAAAAAAGACAAGAATGCTTGACAAGGTAGAAGGCAGTAGGAAAAAAAGAAGGCTGGACTACAGATGATAGACTCAACAAAACAGGCCATGGTGCTGAGTCTGCAAGATCTGAGCAGAGCTCTGAATGACCAGGGTCTTGGAGATCTTTGCTACTAGCCATCCCATGCTTCTTCCCCAATATCCTTGAATACTCTTAGTATATTCTTTCCCATTGTCTACGTATGTCATTGAGTGATCTGGACTTGAATACCATCCTTTCATAATACCCACCACTGAAGAGCTCAAAGACCATTCTTAAGTTTCACTTCTGATGTTCACGAGGCGTTCCCATAAACGGGCATTACTTTTTCATTCCTTTAAAGCTGCTCCTCCCTTCCATATTTCTCAGCAACCCCAGCACTGTTCTGACTGAACAGGCAAGTAAAATAACCTATCTCTGGGGATTCATCTGTTATATTTTACAGTATGTACAGCAATATATTTTACAGAAAATAAATATATATTGAAAACTTCAGGTTGTATTATTATTTATTCATGCATATTGTTCTCTGTGTTCATTACATATTAAAATATGTTTCACATAAAATCAATTCAGATTATACAGAATGGATTACATTTCCTCTGCTCTTTATTCAGCATTGTGTCTCATGGCGTTCCTTAACATCAGATGGGGGCTCATATTTTATATTATTCAAATTTATTTCTGCTTGCCTGTTTCAATGATGCTGCTTCCCTGTTTCAGCCCTCATGCCTGACTCTGGCTGCCACTCTCTCCTGGAAGTTCTACTTACAAAAAGCTTCCAAGGTTTCAGACTGAAATAGTACAATAGAGTTTAGAGCTTGCTTGCAAAAAATTATCCCAAGTTGCACCATGTCACCTCCCTGGATCCTGTGATGGTGGAACTTTCTAAAAAAGAGTAGGATGATATTCCTTGAGAACTGTAGCAGACACCAGAGCAGATGCTTGGCTGCAGTCACCCATGCTTTCAGGTATCTCTTACACTGAATTATTATAGTGCATTCTACATGTAATTGTCTGTGAGGATAATCTGAAAACTTCATTTGGTCCATGATATGGTGATGAGACTTTTATCTGATGCCTGTAAATTGGGGCATATAATTTCATTCTTATGATTGCTCCATTGGCTTCCTGTTTACTTCTGGGCTCAAATTAGATGCTTTAAAGCACTAAACTGAAATTTGTTATGATATTTCCAGATGAAGATGTTAGTATGCATTGATCCTGTCTCTTGTATAAGATTCAGATGTCATCCTCTTCAAATGGTAAACCTCCTTTGTTTTTCCATTGCTATTTATTTATTTAATTAATTAATTAATAGGCATTTCACCTTTCTCCCAGTATGGAACCCAAAGCTCATGTTTTGAGTTAAAATGAAATACAGTTAAGGACTTCCATTAAAGAGGGAAAGGTGGAATATCTCAGTAGTTTTTGGTTGGTAGTAGTAGAAGACCTCTGTCTGGAATCATCCTCAAGCTTTTCTCTCTGTGTCACTTTCACCAAAAACTGAATGCATTTCTATTTCAACAAGTTTTAAATGTGTAATGCCTAGTTGTCACTATTTGCTACACCTAATTATTACTACCAGTTTAAGTGTGTAAAATCTTTTACAGAATATGTTTTATTTTTTAGTCTTAGATATAATTTTGTTCTTAATGCTTTTAGAAAATGGCCAGGTTATGTCTTTTATATGTTCCGAATGTGGTGCAGACTTTAGTTATACAAAACCTTAGAATCAAGCATTAGATGTGTTTTGATCTAGCTGCACATTTGTTCAACGTTGTCTACCGGATCCTTGCCTTTCATGGTTAATTTGAACTAGGAAGGTCCCATGTGTAGTGGCTAATGCATCAGAGTAGAAATGATGGTGTATGAGTTCTTGAAGTAAAATGTAGGTGACCTGCCTCCCTACTGACTGAACTTAGAGGTTCTGAACAATTGCTACACAATAGAATGGTAGCTACACTTTAGACACTTTGAAGAAATTAATTTTTGGACCCACTACAATTTGCATTCAGGCCTGGTGTCAGGACTAAATCAGCCTTGGTTACTCTAATGGGTGACCTTGATTGGGAGAGAAATAGTGTGAATTTGACCCCATTGATTCTACTTGATCTTCAATGACATTTGATATCATTGTCCACAACGATGTGGATTGGGAATCATGGGAATGTTAGTTAAACTGTGAAGTTCTACACAGTTTATTGTCTCCCTGATACTATTTGACAAACATATAAAACCATTGAGAAAAACAGTTTGAATATTTGGATGACACTAGTATCCTGATGATAACCAAGAATCAGGAGAGACTGTCATGTTGAGCCAATAAGATGGAGATGAATCCTGATAAGATGCCAATGAGGATAGATGGTTCCCTTGTCTCTTTGTTAGGAAAAATCCCTGTTTGGAACACAGATGCACTCCGTCTGAAGAAATAGTTGTGTAGTCTGGGAGTGTTCATAGATCTGTCATAGTCAATGGAAGGACCAGGAAGCTGCAGGAACACTTTTTTCCAACTCTTGCTGCAACGTCAGGGGCATTTGTCGACTGAGATAACCTGGACAAAGTGATCCATACTCTGTTAACCTTGAGACTGGATTAGTGCAGAATATTTAGGTGAAATTGCCTTTGAAGGTAGTCCAGAAGGTGCAACTAGTCAAGGCGACAAAGTAGGGCAGCCCTCTTTAAACATGTAGTTCTGAAAGCATTGTATTTGATGCCAATATAATACGGAGCTGAATCCATAGTGCTTGTGCTGATAGGCGAAACCCTTAGGATTTCTATATACCTGATGGAGCACATCTGGGCAAGTAACTACCACACTTATTAGTTGTTGAATATGAGCAACCCAAGAGAGAACATTCTCAATGTAATGCTGCTGCAGAATATCTAAGTGGTGTAATTATTCAATAGTTTCATTCTTGAAGAAGGAATGGGTAATTTTAACTAGGTTTTGCTGAAAGAAAGTTTGGAACTGATTGATTGTAATTCAGGACTTATTCTGCCCAAAGTGCACAAGTGTTTTGTTTTCTTTCTGAACAGAAAACAGCATTTTTCCCCACAGGAAACAGCCATCAATTGTTTTCTGCACACACACACAAATGTGTTATGTTAGCACAGAATAAGGTCTGAATTATGAAGATTTTCATCAGATTGGGATTTTTTCATCACAGTTTCCTGACTGTCAAGAAATATACTTTTAAATAATTTTCCAAATATTTTTTAAATACTGTTGCTATCCCTGCAGAAGAAGTATAATTTTTACCCAGGATTTTTACTTGTGTTTTGTTACTGCTCACTTAGATATCTATTTTCTTTTCTTTTATTCTATTATTGATAGATTTATTGACATTGTATTGTACCCCTTTTTGGAATTAATTTTGCTATTATCAATATTCCTATTATAATTACATGTTTTAAATATTTCTATTACAGTTACACTCTTTCACAAACCCAGAAATTTGTATTTTTTAAAAAATAATCTCATATGAGATTTCCTGTTACCTTGTGAATATAGCAGTACAAATTGACACTTGAATAGGAAATTGATAACTTATAATACACATGCACAAGAGAGACACAATGTGTATTTCCCCCGCAACTGTAAGGCATATAGTTGAACTTTTCTGAATTCTGACTTTAGTTTGGTATTAGCATACATGCCTGCTCACTGCCTACTATCAGGCCTGAGCACAAAGATCAGCATTGCCCAAATCAAGGGAATGGCTGCAAGCATTCCTGTATGTTTTACTCAGTTGTGCTTCTATTTAAAGAGGACAAATGTTCCCTTACCCCACCCTGTAGCTGAGGAAGCATATGGAGCCCGATAATGAATTGAGATTTTATGTCATGTAGGCTGTTACATTAGCCAGTATCCAGCCTTGAAATCTATGCCTAATGTTTGCAGACTTGACTGAGAACAATGCTATTCTCTGGAACAAGAATGGAAGAGTAAAACATTATGCCAACATAAGCTCCCCAAGGAGACATTGAAAAAGACGGGGCAACCTGTCAAAGATGAGTTCTTGATTTCTGAAGCACATATGAAGCCAAATGATTTGAGAGTATATATTGAAATGTTAGATGATAGATTAAGAGTAAGTTATTTCAATGTAGAATATGTTTGTCAATGACATTTATTGGCTTGTAAATAGAGACTGTTCTCTACATAGATATGTTGCGTCTCAAGAATCCAACTGCTACTTGGTTACCTATGGGATCTATCATCATATACTACTATCAATGACTCTACAGAAAAGACAATGATATTTTTAAGACTGATAAATGCTGGAATAATTATTTATGTGATTCACAGAAAGTTCTCATGACAGGAACTGAGTGTTAAGTTTTAATAACGATTGGTTCATCTCCTGTTGCAGCTGCAAAATTTAGCTGTGCCTTCATCTTTGGATATTGTGTTGAATGAGGGAAAGAGTTAAGACAATGCTTCTCTGTTACTGATCTGGCTGCTAGATCCACTGGACAAGGACGTCCTCTGCATATTTATTTAATGTGCTTGGGTGTTTCATACTTACATGCATATCACTTGATTTCTTATTACTTAAATTGCTCACCAGTTGAAACAGTCAGCTCCATATTCATACTGAATGTACTGAAACACATTGCACTTGGTGATTTTGGATTACATGAACATTTTTTTAAATCTGTGATATCCGATCTGTGATGACTCATTCGCACAAGAAGTAATTGCTTCTTGGAGTTACCAAGCAAGAAACACATTTATGAACCTGTATGTTATTGAGCTGGGAACCCGCTGCATTTGTAGGAATCTACACTATCTTGAAGCAGCCAAGACAGAAGATGAGCTAAATGTTTTGACTGAAAACTTTTGGATTTCATTTAATGAGAGAAGTTTAACCGGACCTTTATGTGCATGTGTGAATGTGTGTGTTCATGTCTATACAGCCTGAAAGGGCAGAAACACTTTTGGAGGTAATGCAAAATACTTTGTGAGTAAATCTGAGAAAGCAGAATGAATCCATGGGTGGGGAACAAAAAAAAAAAAAAGGCTACATGCATATTGGAGAATATCCAGTATATCGTTGCTGGGTGTTTGCTTGCTGTTTAGGTCATGGTAATAAAGTTCATAATGCAGAAGAGAAGAGTTCCTTTTTAAATTGAATAGGACATTGTCTTTTTGAGTGTTGGAAATGTTCACAACAGCCAGCAAACTTTAGTTGTGCACATTGTTTTTTCCATGTACTGCATGTTAATTGCAGTACCTTTTGTGGTGGAAGCATCCCAGGCAACTTCTTCATTTCTTGATTTACCAATCAAGTGAATTTGCAGGAAAAATATTCCAGGAATTGCCTGGGATTTTTGTACCTCTTTCCTTCAGATGTAGCCAAAAACACAGGCATCTCATATAACTCTTTGATATGGCATTATTTGTAGAGGCAACAAGCGGAGTCTCATGTGGTCTTATGGGTGCATCACAAAATTCAGTGTAACATGTCAATGGATGCTGGGACACAACTTGGGACCTGTCTAGGCCAGTCCTGCTTCCCTTTTTGTAGACTGCACCATTATCTAACCTTGACATTCTCCTTGTCTGCTGAGTGGGATGGCATCTCTTAGTTAAATGGAGTCATGTCTGGCTCTTGGCCTTGGTGTTGAATCTTGCCAGGTTCAGTTGGACACACAGTGATACTGCAGCACAGAACTGAATAGCTGGAGATGATCACAGCCTAAGCTGATTTTTAAAATGAGGTAGGTGTGGCAGTTTTGGAACCTTCACAGGCTCTTGGGGTTGGCTTGTCTGCAATCAACTGTCAGGCACTGCCATTTCTTGACAGATGAAACTCTGGCAAGAGCAAGCAGACAAAGTTTCAGTGTTCAGAAATGTTTGAATGGTTAAATACTTTGAAGCAGTGTCTGTTGTAAACTGAGCATCTGAAGGCAAAAAAATATCTGATTTCCAATCTGGTACAAGGGGGGCCCCATTAGCAAATAAAATGAGACAGAAATGCCCCAGTAGGTCTGGAAGAGGCCTGCTGGGAAGCTTTCAAAATTGTATTGGAAAGGTAGTAAAAACAGTTTCAGGAAAAAAAGGGTTATAAGGAGGGACTGCTGTGTCCTCTTTTAAACTATAGTTAGCATCTTCTAGTACTCCATAGAGCTTCGTTGCTTAGTATGACAGAGTTGAGAAGCACTGGTTTCTTTACCCCTCCAGCATTTCACAGATGAAAACTGGGGCCATTTCCGTACTACACTGTTATTGTTCTATTTTTCCACTTTCAACATCCTATTGAATCCTGAGGTTTGCAGTTTAGGGAGATGCATTTAGAATTCTCACTCAGAGAGCTCTTTGGTCTCAGTAAACTACAAACCCAGAACTCCACAGTACGTTGAAAGTGGAATAATAGTACTGTAAGAGTGTAGTGTGGAAATGGCCTGGGACACATGTGGCAAAGCAAAATCAGAGTATGATCAAGATGGCAAACATTATTAATGAAGAGAACACACAAGCTAGGAGAGGCTGCAGCAGTTTGCTTTTCCCTGAGCCTACTGGGAAGGGCAACATTCTGTATTCTCCTCTCTCTTCTCTCTTGCTGGGTTAATTCAGTACAAACTGCTTTGGCACTTTGAACTCAGTTTGCAAGAACTGCAGTAAGCTGGGGGCAGAGACAGAAAGTGAGAAGAAGAGAAAGAAACTGGGATCCTTTAAATGCAGTGAGAAAATGGAACAGAGGGTTAATATGGACTGGAGTAAGGTCTTAATTCAAGACCCACTTTGCACATGGCTTAAGGAGCATGGTTGCACTACCCAAATAGTTCTTTGAACCATATGCATGCAGCACAGTGCAGAAACATGCATCTCATCAGCCTAACATTACATGAGAGGTGCCCAGGATAGCCAAATAATCTGATGGCATGAAGTGGCAGTTTCAGGCAAAACACATTGGGTGCCATGAAAGGCAAGAAATTATTAGTTATTGTATAGTTATACTGATTTATTTTCATTGCACTTTTGCTATCAGAGAGAGGGGAACACTTGTGAGATTTTCTGGTAAAGGTCTGAAAATTATCTGGCTGATTCAGATGCTACAAACACTGACTTTGGTAGTTGAGAGGTGGAGTACCATCTAATGCTGTATTTGAGGCATCAAAATGTCTTTGGTTAACTCTGGAGTTTCCTTGTTGGTGTGGTTGGCTGATGCAGTTGGAAGTACTGTACTGAACAGCAGAGAAAGATTACAAATGGGCAAAGACAAAAACAATAGGTGCAGGACAGTAATTTATTGAATTAACAAACATTTATTAATTCATATATTGACCATGTGCGTCACATATTGGGAGAATGGCAGGATAAAACATACAAACATACAAACATACATACATTAATACATACATACATACCTAATCAAGAATTCTGAACACCTGCCTACTTACCTTGCAAGCCTGGGGTGAGGAATGCAAGGGATGGGAGGAGGAAAATGGGGGGGAGGCAAGGTCAAACCTATGAATGTAGAGAGAGGACTGTAAAGTTAAAATACAGTAAACTCTACCACCATCTCCCAATAAAAATGACTACCAGCCACCAATTGCACATTAACTTCTTGTCTGAATAGAAATATATTTGCCTGCTTGTGGAAGAGGAACAGAGAGGGGACTGGCTTGTGGAAGGCACTTCTACAACCTGGGAGGAGCTTCGAAGAAGGCTCTCTTCAATGTCCTCATTAGCCAGGCCTCTGATGGTGGTGGGACCAAGAGAAAGCCAACCTCTAATGAGCTTGAGAGTTTAACATGTTCATAAAGGGAGATCTTTCATATACTCTGAACCTAAAGGCCACAGCCAGCACCTTTTGAGAAAATAAAATAATCTTCCTCAGTTTTTCCTTTCACTAGATATTTTGTCATGGGTAAAGTTATCTGTTTGGATTTTACCCAGTTTGCTTGCAACATCCCTCCCCCACACACCAAAAAGTCACAATTAAGGGTATTTAATAGCTTTCATTTTAGTAGTAGTAATAGTAGTAGTAGTACTAGTTGTTGTTGGATGCCTTCAAGTCATTTCCGACATATGGCAACACTAAGACAAACGTATCATGGAGCTTTCTAGGGATGAGAGTGTGTGACATGCCTGAGGTCACCCATTGGGTTTCCATGACCTTCAGGGTTGTAGTGCAAGGAATAGCTTTCATATCCTTTAATAATTCCCTGAGGAAGAATGAAGGTGCTCAAAACAAATTGAATATTCTCTTCAGTAAAGAGTTTCCACGTGTGAAGCAGCTTTGCCATTTCATTAGCTTTGCTGGAGGCAGGGAAGGATGTAGCTGCTGTACCATTAGACAAACCACTCAGAAGAAAGTTTTTACATGGACTCTAGGACCAATCTGGGTGCAACCATGAAGCTTATGGCAACCAGGCTGCTTAGGAGGGTGTTGGGGAAATACGTGGTGTGTAAGAGATCACGTGCTTCAGTGTGTCTAAGACTACTCTGAACCACTGGAATTATACAAAATCCAAAGAAGCATTGTCTTTTCAATTCTTTTAAAATTTGTTGTTTGAAAACTTAAATTACACAGAACTGCAATGCTGTTTATTCTGCAGCATTATTTTTATTGCTGGATGACTTAGCCATAACCTTGAATTTCAAGTTCAGTTGAACAGACAAGGTATTTGTTTAGAGGGCAGAACTATTACAACAATTTCCCCCCCTGTTTGATTTGGATAAAATTGTAGCAGATCTTTTACGCCACAGTAGCACCCTAGTGGTTATCGAATTGCATTAGTTACATGAGTTTTCAGTGAACATTATACAGTATATATGGCTTTCAGTAAATAGACCAGTCATACTCATAGTTACATAGAAAATGCCAGGAAATTTGCATTGACAGTCCCTGCAGCTTCGTAATTCTACCCATTATTTATACTGGTTTGATTTGATATTTTAAAAAAATAATCTGGTGAAATTAGATGAGTCTTAATATTTTACTAGAAATGTAGTGCACCAAATTTTAGAATGGCTTCAATAGGAAGTGGGGTGCTTTTACTAAACACCTTGTTTCTTTTTGATTTCTATGACATAAATGAACATGATTAATTGTATGGCAGAGACGTCAGGTGATAAAGTGCCTAAAAACAGGGTTATATGAAAAAAAATTAAAGGATGTTGGAAATGTGAGAAAGAAACAGAACAGTAAATGTTGACCCTTGTCAGGACAATGGGGACATCTATAAGCAGGACAAACTATAGGGAATAAATGCATGACTGTCACTACCAATGTGCGTGTACATGACTCCAACATGGTATGTATCTGCAGGATTCTATGGCTGCTGTCCTGTTAGGATACACAAGTGTAAGTCCACCTTCCTGCATATGTCTTTTTTTGGTCATTGTGAAGATTATTCTTGTTATATTTATTTATATCTTGCCTTTTCCCCAGGTTGGGACTCAAAACAGCTTATGCTACTGCTACTGCTGCTGCTACCACCAGTGCCTGTCCTCCTCTTCCTCCTCCTTGAGGAGGGACCATAATGGTGTTTGTAACTTAACATGAGTAGCTTTTGCAGCTTCTGATGGTAGGTGGGTGCAGTGGGTGCATCTTAAGCAGCATTGTCTTCTCCCTATTCTTCCCAGAAGCCCACAATTTTTTTTTGTGGTTTCTGAAGGGAAGGAACACTGATCACTCAAGAGTCACCAGGTTATCTCTATACTGGTCCAGTCCCTGGCTATTTAAGGTAAGCTTCTCCACTTCTTTCCTCAGTTCACTTGGGGCTTCATCACCACCCACTCTCCCTTTTTCTTCCTCTATTAAACCAGTTAAAAAAATAATTAAGCTGAAATTTTGAGGGTCTCCTTGTGGGCATGGATAAATGGACCATCCTCAGCTAAAGAGCAGGTGACTGTATTCCACTTCTAGGAAGAAGAGAACCCTACAGTGTTTTCTACCCATGTGGGTTCCACACAGCTTAGCCCATCAGGCTCACTGACCTCATTGTCTCCATCAACCAGTTAGTAGGTCAACCAGTGACAAATCTGGGCCCCCAATTGGGCCAAACCCCTCCAGTTATAACCAATAAAGTTGTAACTATTTCATGCCAATATATGTAGTCTGTTTGTTTTGCAGTTTAAATGGAGCTTTGCTCACTGCTGAATCCACAAAATAGTACTGGAGCATATTCCCATGCTCAGACCCAGGTATCCCATTTAAAAACTGAACTCAAGTCATGGGAATTGGAAAGCTAGCTCCTGAGACCATGGAGACTCAGTGGCTATCTGAGCAGACTTTACCTCTGCCATTAGATATCTCATGGTCTTGTTTAATATAAGATAGTTTTGTATGTTCAAATGCTATGTTAGAAGAATTATCCCTTTAACAGCTGTACAACATGCAAAGAATCTGCAGGTGTGCCTTTTCAGAGTTGGCAAGACTGCTAAATTGCTGCCAGTTCTGCTGAAGAAAAGGTACATGTCTACCTCACTAGGAACAGTTGCATTTGAACCTTTTATGAGGAGTTACTGGATTGGCATTCATTTGGGCTTCCCTTTTCATAAAGTAGAAGATAGCAAAATAGGATTTGCTGCATACTAAAAGCAGTTGCTTGGCTGTGTCAGTTTCACTGCTGAATTAAACTTTAACCTTGTAAATGCTTGCATTTCAAGAGTGCTCCAAGTGTTTAATGTTTTTAAAGTGCGTGTAAAAACCCAACTGGTGTGGCTTTGTTGGCATAAAAGTATGAATCATCTGCACCAACTAAATCATTTACCATGAGTGATATGTCTCTGTATATTTAGAATTTGTCTATTTTTTCTCCAGTTTATATGTTTCTCTGAATCAAAGGAGAATAAAAACCAAATGCTGTTTTTGAAGAATGTTTAAAACAAATCCAAAATCTCACCCAGATCTGTGCTCAATGCAGCTTGTACAAAGTGAAAGAAAGGGGGGAAAATTAAGGTGAACTAGCCACTGTTACTAAGAGTCAATTGACAGAATGCACGGGTCATTAATTTTGTGTCCCTTGTTTTGTCAGTTTGTTTTTGTGAGGCCTGGTAGAGAAAGTAAAACCATTCAAGCTGAAAATTATCTGCTCTGTAGCTTATTTCCCCTCCCAGCATGCACTGACCCAAGGGAGTGGGCTTCAGGTCAATGGGCCTCCGTTTCCCTTCCAAACGCTCAGATTCTTGCAACTCTGACAACAGATACGATTTTTGTTAGCCGAATGTTTAATTCTGTCCATGGTTGACTTTAATCACATCCAGGCTTCTGTCTGCCAGTAAGAATGAGATATTTGGTCACCTTTTTAAACTTCATTTTGAAAGAGAGGAAATAAATCCTTCACCATTAAACAAACATCTCACACAAAATAAGAGTCAGCTAAGGAAAGTAAAACTAGAATTGATGTGAGGTCAGGACGGTACTATTTGGGGCAGAGCTGTCAAGGCACAACCCCACACATCAATACTTTTAGGATATTCATGGGGGGCATGCAGGAAGAAGGCTAAACTGTCATTATTGACAGTCAATATAGCCAACCCAAGTCTTCTATTCAGTCAGAACAGAAGGTAGCTCTTGCACATGTAGCTTGGCTGTGGGTCATATGTTGTCAGTGTCTGACCAAAAGGTATGCAACTTGTTTAGCTGTGATGATACTAATGGTGGCTTGTGCTAGTATCAGGACTCAGTATGTAGGACAGACCCTACAACATACCTACAACATCATTTCTAATTATGTCAATTTCACTCAAGAAACCAGCTTTCCTTCTGTAAGGACTTGCTTCCTATTATGGCTGTATTTTACCTCCAGCTGTCTCTGCTGCCACTACCTTCAGTGCCAACTCATCAACTGATGCTGGAAGTTACTTCTCCTGTCTTCTAGTTGAATGTTTGTGGCCTTTTGCTTGCTTGGGGAGGTGGAGCTCAGTGCTGTTGGAGAAAAAAGGTCTTTGCTTGGCATGGCATTTCCTGTAATTGTGGATAGTTCAAGTGATAAAACAAGGAAGGACAGCCTTTGGAGACTTGGGATGGATGAAATCACAGTGAGAATACTTTAGTGGGGTGAGAATTCCAGTTAAATGGAATAGAAATAAATGGAACCTTTTTGTAAAGGAAAAATATATGTTAAAATCATTATCAGAAGCTAAGGAAGGACTGTTTGGGAAGGAATGAGAAAATGGCTTCAAACCTCAGGGGGGAAAAATGAAATGCACAGATATAAGATGAGTGACACTTGGCTTGACCATAGGACATGTGAAATGGGTCTAGGAGTCTTAGTAGACTGTAAGCTGAACATGAGTCAGCAGTGTGATGTGGCAGCTAAAAAAAAAGCCAATGTGGTTCTCGGCTACATCAATAGGAGATAGTGTCTAGTTCAAGGGAAGTGAAAGTACCGCTCTCTTCTGCTTTGGTCAGACACTCCCCATGTGGAATACTGTGTCCATTTCTGAGTACCATAGTTCAAGAGGGATTTTGACACACAGGAATGGGTCCAGAGGAAGTTGGTCAAAATGATAGAAAGCCTAGAAACCATACTCTATGAAAAGCTTCTTTGGGAGATGTGTATGCTTAGCGTAGAGAATAGAAGGTTAAGATGTGCCATTATAGCTATGTTTGAATATTTGAAGGGATGTCATATGGAGGATGAGGGAAGCCTGTTCTATGCTGCTGAAGAGACTAGGACATGGAGCAATGGCTTCAAACGTCAGGAAAAGAGATTCCATCTAAACATTAGGAAGAATTTCCTGATGGTAGGAGCAGTTCAACAATAGAATATACTGACTTGGAGTGTGCTAGAGTCTCCTTCTTAGGAGGTTTTAAAATGGAGGCTGGATGGCCGTCTGCTGGGAATGCTTTGATGGTGTATTCCTGCATCAGGGAGTGGAGGTATGTGGTCTCAATGGCCCTTCTGGTCTCTTCCAGCTCTATGATTCTATGTCATAGGCAGGAAATATATTTTTTTTACATTTTGTTAAGTAGAGTTGTGACTCAGACCTTCCTCTATTAATTGAAACCGCAGCACTTGAAGTAACCTGAGGACAAAGGGGGAAAGCGGGAGAAAGAGAGAGAACTTGGGATATTTAAAAAGCAGCTGAAGAGTGGGATGACAGAGAATTAACCAAGGCTGTTTCTGCACTACATTCTTATAGCGTGATAATTCCACTTTCAACATTTTATGGAATCCTGGGGTTTGCAGTTTCAGGAGGGGCCGGCCAGCTGACCAAGTTATCAGGATCAACACTGCAGGTGTAACTGCAAGTTGCACTTAAGAAGAGACTGGTATTTATTATTTCATTAAGTCAAAGTATTTTTAGGTTGCACTTCTGCACATCACAGCCCACCAAGCAGTTTAAATTTAAAACAACAGAAAAATAAAATGATTTAAAACAACAGAACAATAAAATGATAAGATCACAACAGAACAGAAGCAGGAACAAAACACTCTGAACAAAAAGCAAAACAGAGCAGTTTTCACACGGCCTGTTTAAGAGCCTTTAACACCTCACAGTTATATCACTGTGATTCCCTTTTAACCACCATGGTTCAGTCCTGTGGAATTCTGGGATTTGGAGTTTAGGGAAGGGGCATTTAGAATTCTCAGCCAGAGAACTCTGGTGCCTCATCAGACTTCCAGTCCCAGGATTCCATAGGATGCAGCCATTGCAGTTAAAGGGGGATCATAATGAATATAGGGTAAAAATTTGGGGTCTTTGCCCCCAGTTTTTTTTTTAAAGTTAGGATTGGGTTTGGCTGTGGGGTATTCTGTATCTCCATATCCCTTATGGTGCCATAGAAGAATTGCAGACCATAGAGGATGGCCATCAAAGGAAAGATCAGCTCCAGGTGACATGGTGTACAATAAAGACTAGGGCCATTTCCACACTACGTTGTTCTAATGCTATTATTCCACTTTCAACATCCTGTGGAATTCTGGAGTTTGTAGTTTACTGCGGCCAAAGAGCTCTCTGGCTGAGAATTCTAAATGCCCCTCCCTAAACTACAAACCCCAAAATTCCACAGGATGTTGAAAGTGAAAGAATAGCACTATAACAATGTAATGCAGAAATGGCCTGGGATTTAGCATCACAGTTCCAATCTACTCAGGTAAGTGTGCTCAGCCTAATTCAGTCTCCTGGCATTGCAGTCTTCAATGTAATATGGAGAATATGACCAGGGTACCCCAAATGTATCCTCATTCATTATAACCATCTGATTTTGACTTCTGCTTTAGGAACCAAACTGCTGCTGGGATTGAAGGCAGGTGAACCTTTTTATTAAAAGGAGCAAAACACACTGTTTCTTTCCTCTGCTAAAGAAGCAGTAGTTGGGAAAAAGTGTAGCCGTACAATCTTTTCTAGTCCTCAGAAGCTATAGTTGTAGACCGGAATCAATGTAATAATCTCTATGCAAGATTTCAAAGATAAAATGTAAACCCTGCTACATCATTGTATCAAATTACCTAGCTCCTCAATGAATGTAATGCTTGGATGAATGATTAAATTCTCTCTTTCATTTTTTTTTTCCAGTTCCCAGCAATGTTTTTAATTGCTGGGCTGTTTGCCAGAAATCGGTGTATGTGGCCCAATATTATTGGTAAAGCATGGGGGCAACACCACTACTAAACAGACAAATGACATAATATCTTTTCTATAATGACACAGGTTAATGCAAAGCACAACAGAAATAAGCAGAAACACTTCAAGAAGGGGAAGCAAAGTGCTTCAGAAATGTGTAGGAGCATTTATAGTTGCCTTTGTATTCATAGGATGAATTCATGAATAAGAATATTTGCACTATATAATTGTCTTATGAAAAATGGTTACTTTAGACCCAAGGTTATTTATATTCAACATTTGTTGAAAGAAATGAGGAATTCATTGAAGGATGTTTGAAAATGATGTAAAATTGCCCCTATGAAATGCTGAACACACAGGGATTTAGACTGGCTGGATCTATAATAAGAGCCTCTTGGCTTGTATACTTGGGCCTTCTCAGTCTTTTGGCTAAGGCCATTTCCACACTACACTCTTATAGTGCTATTCTTCCACTTCAAACATCCTACAGAATCCTGGAGTTTGCAGTTTAGGGAGGGGCCTTTAAAATTCTCAGCCAGAGAGCCTTTTGGCCTCAGGAAACTACAAGCCACAGAATTCCACAAGATGAATCTGGAATAATAGCACTACAACTGCATAGTGTGGAAATGGCCTGAGATCAACTGTAGTGTAGTCAGGCCTCTGGTGATTAGTCTCTTAGAAGTTCAGGAGAGAAGGTGCAGTAGTATTGCCTCTTCCTCCCCATATGTCTCCCTATCTTCTCATCCCACAGTAGCCCAGATATGCTAGCTATAAATACTTTCAAGTCATGACATTGTCATTGCTTGGGCAGGAGCAATGAGCTGGCATCGCTTGATTGATTCTTTATATTTTTCTTCTGTTTCCTGCCTACTCCATTTCCACCTAAGGTGAGTATTTGCTCATCACCAAAAAAGGGAGACATAACTTTGCAAGGTACATGAAACTTGTATATATAAATTTACATGTAGAGATGCAAATAAAGAAGGAATTGATATAATTTAAATGCATCTCACTATAGAGGGTTGGAAAGATAGTGATGGGATGAACATTTACCATTTTCTGGATGAAAAAATAATGATCTAATTTATTGTTCATTTTCTTCTCAACTTTTAGCAATATTCTTTCTGCTGTGAGAAAGAGCTCAAAACTATACAGTTTTCAGAGCCCGATTTGCACTTGTTCTGCACAAAATTTGCACATAGTTGTTTTGCACAGTAAGCAGCATTTTCTGTGCAAAAAGCTGGTTTTTCTTTAGGCACACAAAAAGCTGTTTGCAGTGCAAAAAGTGTGAATTTTTTGCAGAAGTCCTGAACTGTGAACATTTTTGTCATTCCATGATTGTTATCAGAGTTCTTCAACACTCAAAAAGAATGTTTTTCAATCATTTTTCTAAGATTTTTTAAAAATATTCTTAATTTTTTTTTTTAGAAAAAAGGTGTTTCTCAACACTAGGGAAATCCAGTCAGGAACAATAATACAGTGGTCAATATTTTTTTTTCAGTTTTAGCCAGGTATTTGTACAACCAGAAGTGTTACTGGAAATTATTCTGTGCAGGACAGAGAGGAATATATGTCTTTGGTGCAAGACTGCTGATTTCTTTGAAAAAAAAAAAAAAAGCAATTTGGCACAAACAACCTTACACAAAAAATCTTGTGCAAAAACCAGTAATCTTGCACAAAAATGAGCTCCATGATTTTGTTGTACAAGACTGCTGTTTTGTTCACAAGATTTTTCTTGTAGAGGAGTGCTGTTTTTTTAACATAGAAAAGAGTGATCTTGCACAAAGTCCCTGCATGTGGCTGCCCTGGAACTTGTGTGTGTGTGTGCGTGTGTGCATGCGCATATGTGCAAACCCCCATAGTTCTTATACATAAAACCACACACATTTCTGCACAGAATAATTTCCTCAGACACTGGGAAATGTGAATACAAGGTGAGAGCCTGCACAGAAATATCTGTTTTTTCTGCTATGGGAAATAAAAACCTGTGGCAGTTATTCATCCTCACTTCCAAGGACAAAATAGTCTGATATTAACATCCCTGGAGGGGAACTACGTCAGGTGACCTGCATGCCAGTTTAAACTGCTATCCATGTGCTATTGCTGGGTAATTTCAGAGTCCCAGCTCTCCTCCCTTACAGCTTTGTATTCTTAAAGAGAAGTTGGACTGGACAATTCTTCAAAGAAAGAAAGAGATGTGTTTCTTCTGATGGCGCTTTAAACAGAATACAGTCTTCTGTAAACTGGAACACATGGTCACCCTGTTTCCAGTCTCCTATCTACTTGTTTGCTCTTCTTCTGGCTTTTCCCTGATGATCTTTTTCTTTACCTTCATTCCACATGGACATTTTTGACTCTGACCCTGGCTGAGATTGTACTTTGTCTCTGCACTGGCTGTCCAGTGAGTCTGCTCCATTTCTTCATCTCTGAGATCTGCTCTGGCTTGTAGGAGGGCTCCAACATACCTGACTGCCTATATCCCAGTGCTGAAATTAGCAGAGACACACTATGAGACCTTTTTCCTTACGTTTGTCTAAGGCTGCTGGCATTTTTTATTGTTCAGTTTTAAATTGATGTAGTTTAATATTTATTTTGAAGATGTTGAAACAATATGTTAAATCACTTTCATGAGCCATTAAAGCAACAACCAGAAAACCCCTAAAAACCCTGCAGTTTCTATATTCAAGTAAAGATAACATTTGAGATAAACATGGTTTCCTGTTTTTTTTACAGATCAGACTCAGACCTTTTCCCTCATGCAACAGATTAAGGCTTTAAAATACCGTATTTTAAGCCTGTGTTGTTGCTTGTTATCTACAAATCAACTGCAGAGTCTTAATACATTTCCCCCACTTTTTTTAAAGGTTGCTTTTAGATAGGAAAAAAGAAAAATCTTGGCAAAGAAGTTCAAACTACCAGATGGATCAGGTTGTACCACAAATTCCCCCTCCTTCTTATTGATATCTTAAATTGAACATGTTCCATCTGTCTGTTTTCAATAACGAACAGCTACTTTGTTAAAAAAAAACCACACACTAAAGGTAACAATCTACATATACAACAAATTAATTCAAGCATGTAATGAAATGTGCATGCACTTTGGTGGACCAGTGTGTGGATTCTGGAATTCAGCTGAGGAGTGTTGAAATCTTAACCAGTTCATAGGAGTCTATATGCTAAGGTTGGTGACAGAACGCTTGACTGTAAGTAGTAGATGTAAAGAGGAGATGCGGCTTTAATTGAACTTCACGCCCAGTTTCTGGAAGCACGGTGCTATGGTTCTGAGGAGAGAAAATAAATTCTGGAATACACATGTAGTTTTCTAAGAAGCGAGTTCCTTTTAAAAAGATGTTGTGCCTGTTTCCTATTTACCGTAAAGTCTTTTATTTCTTTCCAGTAATATGAAAAGGCCCTAGAGGAGGCACAATGTAATCCATGCATATTGGTTAGCCTCTTGAGATGGACAAGGCCTCAGCACAGAAGAAAATGAAGCTCTTCTGCACAAAAGGGCTGGGACCTGCAGAAGGTTGCAGGCACAGCAGGAGACAGCTGCAAGGGAGAGCTAGAGCTTTCCTTTTCTCTTTTTATTTCTTTTTTACAAGATCAACATTTACAAAATGGACCAGTTTTGTAGCATTTTATTTGTTTCAGAAATAGTAATTTCAGCAGTGGGAACTGGTGATGCAAATACAGAATGTAAAGCTGTGACGTTAGAGGTATTATCTGGTCCAGGGAAGTTTATGCCATAAGAAATCTAATCGTCTGTGCAACAAGGCTCTTTCTTTTTTCATCATGCTCTCTCTTTTTGGTTGCAGCAAGCAAGCACTGCTACCCTTCTCATAGGCTTGAACCATCCTGATTTGGCAGGAATAATCCCAATTAATCTTTTGTCATCTCATTTTTTTTCAGCTGCATTAGAAAGATCCCAGTTTATCTCTCCTCCCCCCACCACTTTTTCCCTTGATCCTCAGCTTACTTCAGTTGCTGCAATTGAGTTCAAAGTGGAAAAGTCATTCGCACTCAATTAATTCAGTGTGAGCAGAAGAGTAGGGAGGAGAATCTTGCCTTTCCCGGTAGGCCCAGGCAAAAGCAAACTGCTGCAGCCTCTCCTAGCTAATGTGATCTTCCTCTAATAACTTATTGTCATCTTGATTACACTCTGATGTTGCTTGGCCACATGTGTGCCCAGTCTCAAACATGGTTGCTTGTTAACCTTGTCTCTTGTTGCGGCAATCTTGATTTTGAGGCAGCTGGGAGGAGTGTTGTCTTACTACTTAGAGCAGAATGAGAGAATGGGAGCCCAAAGTACATCTCAAGCTATTTTTGGACCCCCTCTTCTGTGTGGTTAAGGAAAACCAGTTAGGATATAAGAAATTATGATGAGTCAGTCTTAGTCTTATTGCTCCTGAGGGCAGAATTAGAACCAATTAGATTTGACTGAATACTAAGGAAAATATCCTAAGAGTAAGAGCTGTCTGGCAGACAGACAAATGGCCTCTGGTTAAGCAAAGACGGTGTCTTTCACTGCTATTTCTGCACTGATCAGTGGATTGAATTAGATGATTCTGGGATCCTTGCAACTCTTTGGTTCTAAGATACAAAATGTCTAACAGTAACTCTCCAGTGCTGCAAAGGGAGGTCTTTCCTAACCTTACTACTTGAAAGCTTTTAAAAGGAGATGCTAGTGAATTCACACTTGCTGTGTGTCTCTCCCTGCATGTACCATGCATAGCCATGCATAGGTGTAGATATGCATGTTTCAAGTAGTGAGCTGAAAGTAGCAAAGATAGCCCATAGAACTGAAATGAAGGACCATCAGGCAATTTAATAACTTTATAACATCCTTGTGGGTTTCAGATATTAGTAAGTGTGACCCAGAGCTTGGAAATGTTGCCTTTTTCAATCTCAGAATCCCTCAACCAGCATGCCTACATCCTGGCATGGAGATTCTGACATCTGCAATCCAAACAGGTAACAATTCCCAAGTGTAGCATGATGTGGCCTGAGATAACATTGTGTCATTCCATTTAGTACTTGGAAAGGAGGATCCAATAAATTACATGGCACATATGTCTACATATTAACTTAGTTTAGATTACAGTAGCCTCTCCACATTTGCAAAGGTTCAGGGTGCAGAGCCCTCATGAAAGTGGAAAAACCACAAATAACTCCCCCACAAATAACTTCCTATCCAGAGCTCCCCCTCCCATCCCTTTGCCTCTGGCACTGGGGTTCCTGGGGCGGGGGGGATGGGAAGAAAAAAGACAAAGGGCTTACTGGCGCTTTTCCCAGAAAAGAAGAGTTTTGCCATACTAGCTACTTCTAGCAGCCATCTTGAGAAAGTAGAGATGGGAACAAAGAGAGCACCTGATCAATCGGCAGCCATTACGCAGCAGAATGTGCAGCCAGATGGCAGAGAGAACACACCTCCAGCAGTGGGGAAGGCTTTACTTACCCCCAAATGAAAAAGAAAGAAAAAAACAGTATCCATTTTAAATATAAGCCTTGCAAGCCTGGGATGAGGAATGCAAGAGAATGGAAGGAGAAATAGGGGTGGAGAGAAGCAAGCACATGCCTTGCAAATAATCTGCAAAGGTCAAATCTGTAAATATGGAGGGAGGAGTACTTGCTTTGGCTATTGATTGTAGCAAAACATGGAACATAAAAAGTAATACAACAGAACAGAACCAGCAATAAATACACGTATGCAAAGTAGTCTCACAAAATAACAGTCCAATGCCCATTGATTCTTACTATCAAACATTGTCATCGCAAGCCACAGGACTATACGCTCCATTCAAAGCCACTTATAGCAAATAGTCTATGCTTTTACTGCTTATTAGTCAGAATGAGGGAATGGGGACACATCAGATCTTCTGGTGGCTTTTCCACAGAAGAATGCATGATGCTTCCGGGGAAAGACAACTGTATTATATTTTTGCCACCATCGCAAATATTTTCCCTGTTCTTTGCAATGAATCACTTCTCATCTCTAACTTAAAGTGCAGTGCTAGAAAAGGAAACCTTATTTTCTTTATCCTGGCTACCCTACCAAAGAAGACAGAACCTTGGATTTGTATAGGTGTTGCTGATGATTTCCTTTAATTTGGATTTTAAATGACATTTCCACCATTCCAGCAGATTCCTGCTGTCTCTTTGGCGATGGTCTCTTCCACCAGTGTGAGAGAGGACATTCTTCCCCTTGCCAAGTCTGGAAACTGTAGAGTTCTATTGTAAAGACAGTTGATGGGCTTCAGACAAATCACATATGTTCAAAATGTGAGGAAGATGAAATGAAAATGTTGTTCCATTATCCTGATGTACCTCGATTGATTTCAGGCCAGGCTCCAAACTATGTCTGAGAACTTCACATCCCTACACAAATAGGCTAAGAGTCTGCTTGTATGGTCACTTACGAAAATGCCCTAAAACAATCTCACTAGCGACTTCATTCTGTAGGAACAGTTGGTTTTCATTTTGAACAGTAACCTTTCTGCCATGAGGATTTTTATCTGGCATTAGAAATTACCCTTCCTTTGTTTACAGAGAATTGATCCAGGCTGAACTTGTTAAAATCAAAACAAACAACTCCATTCTTTATGACATGTTTGTGTGCTTAGTCACGAGCTTTTCTGTATTAGAGCCTGCAAATGCCACAATTTATGCAGTGACATGTCAGAAACCTAAGGTTGTAATACTC
This sequence comes from Ctenosaura bakeri, assembly GCA_948474755.1. Lineage (NCBI taxonomy): Eukaryota > Metazoa > Chordata > Lepidosauria > Squamata > Iguanidae > Ctenosaura > Ctenosaura bakeri. The sequence goes on from CAOLHI010000128.1 coordinate 870,552, forward strand.
CCCACCCCCGCTGCAACCCCAGTGAAGAATTTAAGAAGGTTATAGAAACTTAGGGGGCTTTGAAGGGACAGTCCCCCACCCACCCCCACTCCTTGCGTAGCAGGAGTCTTGCAAAATTTAGTAAGTGAGAAGGAGAACAAAGATTCTTAGTGGGGGGAATGGATCGCCTGTGGGCTGGGAAGCTGATTGGGACAGGTAGGCACAGTGGGGTGTGCAATAATGAGGTGCATGGCAAATGTGATGCACAGATGTTGAGCCAACTGTAGCTACAGTTGCGTATGCCACAACTTTGTGCCTTCAGGCTATGTCTACACCAGAACATTTGGAGCAGTAAACTACAGCAGCATTAGGTTCAAATTAATCTATTACTCCTGAGCTGTGAAAATGCTGGTTGCTTGTTTCGGAATTACATTGCCTGTGGGCGAAATGTTTGAGGTAGATTTGAATGCACACTCATGGTTTGCAGAGCGCATTAAGAGGAGAGAGGGGAAATTAGAATGGTTAGGAGGACCGGGAAGGTGCACGTTTCTGGTTAAAGTCTCAGGAAGGCATTACCTATTTTTGCAGGCAAGGTCTCCATCAGCCACCTGCTGGGATTGAAATATCCCACATCATAACAAAGGCAGGTTTACAGAAGCCTCGTAAATACTTTGGAAAGAAGCAATTGAAGCAAGCAGCTTTTTCCTCTTCTCGAGGTTTGTGCCTTGTCAATTCCAAAGACGTTGGCACTATTCAGCTATGTTATTTGGGAGATTTCAAGAACAACATTTCAGAATTCATCTCTGTGGAGGTTCTGTTCCCACACTATCTAGAAAACCAGGGAAGTTTGCATACACCTGACAGTTAGCCATAACTGGTCCCTTCTCCTTGTGAGCCTGGCTTTAAGGTACATATTTTCAAGCATCTCTTGGAAGCATCATAGGTGTACAACTACACCAGTGAAATGTTCAAAGTAGTTCTAAAACATTTTGAAGTGTTTTTGATGTATTTCTGAATCTTGGCACAGGATTCTTATTGGTATGGTAGTCCTATTTTTTCCTGTCAGGCCACAGAAGAAAAAGCTCTATCACAAATAAGAACTAGCCGTGGGCATTATACCACCAGTAATTTTGCAATATGTGTGATGGCGTAGATGGTCTGGCATATCACTACAAGAGGGGAGATGACATGGGTGAAAATATTGCTTTGATTGAAATAAATTAATTAAATTTCTACACTTGGAAAACTACTGTGCCACTTTCTAAGTTCTTTTTAGAACTTAGAGCGAACTATAATTGAATATTGCAAACATAATCACCACCTAAGTCCCAATGTATTTTTAGCAATAATATAACATGCAATGTGTTAAATTTAACACATATGGACTGCCCCAAAAGTTTTTTCGTAAGGGAGCTTTCAAGCTTGTGGCCCCCAATAGCAATCTGAAGCAGTACCTTTCAGTAAGAGTGGCACTGTGCATTTCCACTGATTATGTTTCTCTATTCTTACTGTGAGCTGTTTCTGGGATTTGTCCTAGGAAGTTGAGGATGGAAACAATGAAGACATACCTTCATTGCCAAATATCTTGCCCATGTAGAGTTGACCAAACTGACTAGTTTTTGTCCAAAGTTTTGTAACACAGTTACAACTGAGTCATAAGAACCAATCTATTCTCTCTCTCCTCTCCTTTTAGTGATGCTGGTGGGCTTATTGAAATGTATCTTATACATGTATATTTTCTTGGCTAGTTTTAAAGATACTAAAGATTCCTGTCAATTAAATGAACTTTATTCTATCAACCAGAACTGTTTGGAACCATCTACAAAGAGAGAAAAATATATATCGTTTACAATATTGTAGCTTTTCTTATAAAAACACTTAATTGAAATGCCTAAGAGCTGCCCAGCACAAAAGTCAATAAAAAACCTTGAATAGAGTTTATAGCGGTTGTCTATGTACATAATTAAATCCTTCAGGCACTTTAAAACTCGGCAGAATAAATGGTTATGCAAGAATGGCCTGCTGAGAGAAGAAATGCTTGTATCAGCTTTAACCAGCTGGTTTATGCTTGGCGTTTTCTATGTTGGAATGAGAAAGCTATTAGGACACTGGAAGACTGCAAGCCACATACAAATCATCTTTGTTACTGACACTTCAGGGAGTACTTTATGGTGGCTGTCAAGATCAATACAGGACTTGGTTTGTGCCCGCAAAAGTCAACCACCATTATTTCAAGAGGAGTTGTTAGTGACAAAGGCAACATCTATTGCCACATAATATGAAGAAACTTGCTGCATTTTTAAGCTGCTTTGCTCTGATGGAAAGTTAAAGTTTGTGATGGGATATGTCTGTGTAAGAATTCCAGGTCTGACAGTTTAGCAAAGGTTAATTGCTCAAAATGGTCTATTGCTGTAGTAAAAGTTTTTTAAAAGAGGACTGTGCTTGGATTGGGTTTCACTGTTCTTTAGGGAATACTGTCTTAGATGGTGGGATTGTTAATGGGGGGGGGGAGTGGAGGAAGTATTTCTAAATAAAGAAGTGCTTAATTAATGTCCCCAATAGGAAAATCATAGGGTTTGCTTCTTTTTCAGGCCCTCAAAGTTATGATAAATGATAACACACGGAAAAGATAACCTACCATGAGAGTAGGATCACCAAGGCCAAATACTAAAACTCCCAGCTGACTACCCCATACACTGCAGCCTCTGTTCATGTTTATTTTTTCTGCTCACTCTTGGTTTCGTCAATCAGTATGATAGACGATAACTCCTGACTAGAGCAGCCTGCGTCCTGCTCTCTCACGGTGGGTAGCATGTTGTGGTTGGCGCCGTGCAGTCGGAGGATCACCCGCATCAGAAGCATTGGGGGGGATGAGGTACGGAGCAGTCTTCCAGCAACCAGATCCTTGGAGAATAGGAGGCAGTGGTGTTATCAGCACCAAGGGGGTTGCCAAGAAAATGACCACACATTAGTAGCTTTGTTTGGGTAGTGTCTGGGAAGGGGGGGCATTCACAAAATTGAGACACTCTCTGTTAAATCATCCTAGTTTGAAGTGTTAAGAGACAGCTTGTTCCCAACCCCCACTTCCCCCCTTATACATATTGCCAAAGGCAATTCCATTACAAGATTCCAAGAAGACCAGGATGTCTCTTATACCCTCCTAAAAATCCTGTCACATGCAATTTTTTTCCCCTGTATAAAATAGCCGTGTGTTTCACATTTCTTCCACTCCTTGAAGAAACTGTCTTCTTGCGACGAAAACTTTTGTTTACTTTTGGAAGAAGAAAGCTTTCTTAAAAGGGGATTTGGTAAAAACAACACAGCGCAGCGCTTCAGTTAGCTGATGACATGTGAAATGCTCTTCAGTAAGCCGACAGCTCATCAAATAGATGGAATTTCCTGAAGAGTATTTGTAGGGTAGCTAATGTTGCTTATCTGTGTGAGTCTGTGTTCATGAAGAAATGGTACTTAGTGGTTTTCTTTAAACAGTTTTATACTTCATACTAACTATAGGAGGAATAGAGGTAAGAGTTACCACCCAGTTGAAGAAATCCTTGCCAAGCACATGGATTTTACATTAATGGATTTTACTTTATCAATTGTTTACTAATTAATCAATAAATCTGCATAAATAAGATGTGAATGAACTGTGATTCTGAGCAAAAAATACTTTGTGTTTGAATAAAACATTCACCCGGCCCATTAAACTTGAAGAGGTAGAGTATGCAAATCAGTAACTTTCTCACACTACCATCAATTACATTGGGTGATCTCTTGAGAGTGGCTGTGTTATTGGCTGATGAGCACCAGGTTTTTTCTAGTATTCATTTAACCATCTCATAGAATTGTCTTTGAACAGTTACTTTCTATACGTTTTTTCTATTAGCTTTTCTTTTTAATATAGCTAGAGAGCTAATGATCCTTTTCAAACCCAACCCAACATAAGCTCTTTTTCTTAGTGAAGGCAATGGCCAATGTAAGATTTGCATGAATTTTGATACAGCTTGGGTTATCTCTTTCCTGACCAACATTTTAATTTCCCCACCTACAATTTAGTTGTGATCTCTCCTCCAAGAACAAATGCATTAGCCCTCTCTTGCCTTTGTCAAGGATTCCAATGGAATGATATTATCAGTTTGCATTTCTTATCTTCTTTTATCAGCTTGTGAATGCATTTGCCCTTGAACAGCCTAGCTCAAATAAAACACTTTTTGAAAAACATTCTCACCAATAAATCCCTCTTCTGTACCTTGGTGAAACTGAACACTGAAATATTAGTTTTATTCTAGCTAATTATCTTACCGCTAGCACATGGACTGGAGGATTTAGGGGTTGGTCTGTTTCTAGTTATCCTGCCAAGGTTTGTGACTTGATGGAGGGGGCCTTTTTCATAGTACTTGGCCTCCCAACCTTTCTAACCCCTAGTTTCCTCTCTTTTCTGAATCATAGGTTTACCTTCTCCCCTTATGCAAGAAGATTGAAAGCTTATTCAACTACAAACTGGCTGCAGACACCAAATCATTGGTAGTCATTTCAAAATAGATCTTTTCCCTGTCTAAATATTCTCCCTGAAAAATAAGGTAGAGTCTGTTGTGACTGCTGATAGAAAAGAATTTGGCTATTAATAAAAAGCAGACAAGAAGCTTGAAACAGGCCTTCCACTGTTACCAGTTAGACACTTTCTATTACTTTATTTAGTGCAACACCTGCAGCTGCTCACTATATTTGCAGCTGAAATAAGCCAGGTCCCTCCAAAGTGAGTACTACATATACTTGCATTAAATTAGTTGTGCTTACAATTTAAGCTTCACTGAAATGGCAGAGTGTTAGTTCAGTCCAGAGGAGATCGTAGAAAAGGTCTTATAAAGAAGGGGGCAGGAAAGTCCTGGTTTGTTTGTTTGCTTCTGCATATGTTTGCATTGAATTTAATACATTACAATTGTCCTATAATATGCCAGGAGTGCTGTGAGTAGTTCTGGAGTAGGTGTTTTGAAAATTTCCTACTAGACAGAAGGTGTTTTCTCATCCCCACCCCATTACAATATTTTTGCTGTTGTGCTAAGTGTATACTGGGTGTGCCCTGAGAGCAAAATCCTGGAGTTGTGTGTTTTGCTTTTTGTATGTGGAAATGACAGAGCAACTATCCCAAGGGCTGCATCTGGTCATTGGTGGACAGTGAGTGTCCTCTTCTGAGGAAGCAGAGTAAGTGGGAAAAGCTGATACTCTGAAAAAATATACATATTATCTATAACCTTTCTAATGTGGATAGCCCTGTGTAAGAGCTGTAGCTGAGATATAGCTGAAATAACCAGGATTAAAAAAAACAATCATGATATTAGACTTGTCATCATTCCTTTCGTTTAACGAAGTCAAGGCAAGGAAATAGCCAAACCTTACAGGACACTCATAGGTTCCTTGACAACTGTACCCTCTTTTCCAAGAGTCTCAAGTCCAATACAAATAAGTAACATCTAGTAGCAGTAACCAAATATTCAGTTCCTCAATTTAGTTCTGTGGTCCAAAGAAGCTAAATCTAGTTTTATAGAAAAGTCTGTATATAGCTCAGGTCGTCCAGCATAGCCAGTAAAAGTTGTAAAGGTCTAAACACTCTAACATACTGGCATAAGAGGAGGTTCTTACCAGAACTCAGATGAATTTGTGAGTGATTAATGAACTAATGAGCAATATTTAGAAGATCCATGAGAAACTCAAAACAAAATATAGCACCAGGCATTCAAGAACGTTAGCCAATTTTTGATTGCTTGAAGAACACTAAGTGGCTGGTGACTGTTAGAAAAAGGCATAAGAGAGAATTTATATTACAGCTGAGTTTTTTGTACTTCATGCAGCAAAAACTACCTTATGATTTTATTTCAAGAGTGCATTCTAGTAACAGGTGGCTTTTTAAATCATAAAGAAAATATGCTGAGACAACTATAGGCAGGATTGCTTTCTGTCTTACATGAAACCAAGATCATAAGGTGTCTTTGAGTCCCATTGATTTTGAAGAAGTTTGAGAATTAATTGTGCTCTAGAAGGTAGCCTAAATTTGGGAGGGTACTTTGTGGTTTCTACTTGGTGCCTTCTCACAACAGTTCTGTGTGGGTAGTTCTTATTATCCCCTTTTTACAGTTATAGGAATTTGAATCAAGCAACAGTGGCTTACCAATGATCTCAGATTAGAGAATAGACCACACTGTGTATCAAAAACATTTCAGTGAACTCTTTACTCTAAAATATGTCTGCCAAAGTTTTGAATGAATTTTTAGTGCCAAACTGAGTCATTGAAAATGTGACAGAATAACAGAAGGCAGAAAATACTTAAGTAAGTATGCTGGTCTTTCTTGGAGTACACATGGCCAAACTTAAGTATGTCAGATCACATGAAGGTATCGTAGATCAGAAAATGTGACTTGGACCCAGTTCACACATTGATTTTTCATCCGCTTGGTTGCTCAGTGCTTGATGATGCATAAATAAATGTGTAGGAGCATTGAGGCTGCTGCAATATGGAAGTTCTTCCCATGGAGTTGAGGCTTGATGTTAGGTCTGTCATTCACACAAACAATAAACCACCTGATGCTTCAGCATGTTGTAAATCAGCCCACTGAAAGAGGCTTGAAAGCTGGCATTTTTTACTTCTAGAAACGAGACTGAAAGTATACTTTAATTTGCTTAGGCCATTTCCGCACTACACTCTTATAGCGCGATTATTCCACTTTCAACATCCTACGGAATCCTGGGGTTTGCAGTTATGGGAGGGGCTGCCTGGCCCCTCCTGAAACTGCAAACTCCAGGATCTGTAGGATGTTGAAAGTGGAATAATCACACTATAAGAGTGTAGTGCAGAATGGCCTTAGTCTGGAATAATCTGAAAAAGATGTATCTAAAACTCACTATGTTAAGTGATCTGTTTGGGTGTATGTATATTTATATACATAAACACTATAGGCTATTGATGCTAACTGAAGAGACAAAGTTCTGATGGGTGTCACAGCCTCTGGTCTTAATTGGTCTGAGCTTGGCAGGGCAGGGCAAAGGTGCTTTATATGTTCTAAGGTCAAGATGGCAACCACAAAAGCCTTAGAGAGTACTCTGAAACAGCAACATAAATGCTATTCAGAGCTCACCGGTTTCCAATAGCTTCACTGAAATTTGGCCTAATTTCCATTAAATGCTGTTATGGCTGACGTTTCTTTGTTCTAGCAAAACAGAGAGTTAAACAAACTGAATGTGCTCCTAACTTTATCAAATGTAGACAGGAAATTATCAGTAAATTGGTCCTATAGAATTGGAGGCAGGAAATAGAGTTCACCGTCTCGGAACAGTAGCCAAATGCTTCCTAATTGAAAAGCATGAGCAAATTAATGAAGACTGCTTGAGTCTCTCGGCTTGGCCTATAGCACTGGTCTGTCCAGTTGTACCTGCTGGATTTGAACCGTACCTAAATCCTCACCGTACAGGCTAATGGCATATGTTAAATTGGAACTTATTCTAATATTCGTGCCTCCTTGCCAATTGTACCTTTTGGAGGGTAAAGTTAAAGCTGGTCTTCTTTGAGAACTGAGTATGACAACTTTGCAATTGTTTACTGCATTCCAGAATGTACATATTTTAATATTTTGAAAATGAGAGGTGGTGTGAAAATTAAGATGAGTTCACTGGTGATGTTTGAGCAAGCAACAGTATTCTCTGTCCTTCAGTGACATATGTAATTTGGAAGCTAATAACTCCATAAATTGAAAACAGTTTTTAAAAATAAAATTGAAGGCCTGATGAAAGCATTCAGCAACAACTGCAATTTTTAAAAGTCACAGCAAGTAACTACACAGAGATGTGACAAGATTTTGAGCCTAAAAAATATGGGAGTAGCCCAGGACATGCATTAGGTATGCATAAATCAGACCAGAAAGTCAGAGGTGATATAGACTCCAAGCTGATAGTAATCCAGAACTGATAGCTGTCTGAGTCCTTCATGTATTTTGTCTATGATTAGTCTTCTTAAACCTAAATGTTCTGGTTCTATGCACCACATTTTTACTGATGGTATCATCCTGTCTTACTCACCTTTACTCAAGTATGTACATTTCTACAGCTTTGTCTAGGGCTTTATAGAAATGTAGTGGGAAATTTTGGGGTATGGAAGCTCATTGTGGCAGCATCAACATCCAGAGTCAAACCCCTAAGAACAATCTAGATAAATAGTCAGCTAAACACACACACAAACACTCAGAGGCTGAGAGAGAGAGAGAGAGAGAGAGAGAGTCATTTTCTAGTTAATATGCTCAAAGTAATAAGATGGTAGTTTAAAAATTCCATCATAAAATATAAACACCCCAAACCAACAAACACTTGACAAAAATCTCATAATCGAAATTACCGAGCTTCATGGTTCTAGTCCTATGCATAATTCCCTGAGTGTAAGCTCCATTCAACTCAATAGGCTTACTTCTGACTACAGAGCTATAACAAAAGATTGTCCACCTGCAACATACAACTTTCAACTAGAAATGGATCTATGTTACAAAGAGATGCTTTCATTTAGATGGCAAATGAGAAGTAGGAACCTCAAAGGAAAAAGCATCCAGCCTTCACTTATTTTCATCATCCTCTGACTTCCTACCTACATGCTACTCCCTAACAAACAATAGAGGTCTTGGGCAAGGTACACCCTGGGGACATATGTGGCTTCCCAAAGCTGTTTTGCAGGCCCAAGAATCAGTGGCAGAGCTTGGAGTGTGGGGGGGGGCAAGAGGAGGTGTGGCTATGGTAGTTGGGGATGTGGCTACAGTGTGTGGGGGTATGGCGACAGGGCATGAAGGTGTGGCTATGATGGATGGATGGGGTGGGGCTACGGCATGTGGGGAAGGGCAAGCAAGGAGCTGGGATATCCCCAAAAAATTGCCACCAGGGGCAAACTGCCCCCATCACCCCCCCATCCCTATGAGACTGCCAAGAACCCAAACATCTTTGGAAGTCAATTGCCTCTCCTGGAAACTTCCAGGAACACTTGTTCTTCTTTTAAATAGATCACAGCTCTTCCTGAACCAACTTTTTTCTTAATTTTTCCAAACCAGAAGTGGACTTTTGTCTACTTCTATTGAAAAAAAAAGGCACTCCATGTGGCCTTCAGATCCACCAGAGTTGCCTGTTGCTGAACATCAACAGCAGTTGAAAGGCCCATCTCAGTCACTTGGTAGATGGAGTGCTTGTCACCTACCATGGCTCTCCAGCAGATGACATCATCTCTCTTGCTGTGAAAATATCCCAGAGCTTTACCTCTATTTGTCAAGTTATTAAGAATTATATGAATAGAAATATTATATGAATAGAAATATTTCTAGCATATTGATCAAATTATATCACAATTCAGAAATGGGTATTCTTACCTTTGGCTTTTCATTTGGATCTAGGGGTGTGGAGATATGTCAATAGTACTTTAAATTTTATCTTAATTTGTGGGGCTAGACAGAATGAAATTCTGGAAATATCTCCATTTTGTTAATTAGGGAGGTCAAAACACAAGGTACCCTCAAAGTGAAATGATAGTTATATAAAGCTTCTGTTTATATAACAGAATTTTTAGAAACTGTCCACAGATATAATACAGTATTATTATTTTGTCTCTCTAAAGGAATACACACACTGAGAAGAGTACAGTCCATTGGCAATATTTCCTTTTCCATCTTAATTGAAGCATGCATAGTTCCCATTTATTTCAAGAGTTGTTCAAGAGACTTTCCTAGTGGATGGTGGTCAACAGCTACATTTCCCAAATTACTTACTATAGGACTGATCTATCAGTGCCAACAGGGCTGTTACAAAAAAAGGGGGGGCTGAGAAATGGCAGACATTGGGGCTACTGAATAAGTACTTCCTTCTGTTTATTTGCCAGGCCTGATGAGAGCATTAGGGCGGTGCTGTCAGGTCTAACTTATTTTGCCAGAAATGAGACACTTTCATTGTTGGCTTTCTACTTGTGGGTGTCATTCAGGAGTAGCTTTTACTTTGAGCTCTTTTGCTTATTTGTCCTGTGATTACATGTATGAGCTTCCAGAATTTATGAGATCAAAGGCCAAGTGAAAGGCCATAGTTCACAGGTCATGTGAGAGGCTAACATTTGCAAAATCAAGGAAATGATAGGACAGTGCCAAGGGAAGGGTCAAGAGTCAAGTGAAAGGCTCAAGACAGATGAAAGCAAGGAGTCTGCACACTGAACAGACCACACAGCAGAATGCCCTCATGCCAAAATATTAATTACCAAGTCGCCATTCAGTTGCGGTTCTCTGATAACCATGGCCATAAGGGATGAGCTGAAGAGAAGGTATCATTCAGATGTAACATCAAGACAGTGGCTGCTGATGTTTAATTTCAAGATGAAAATGTCCAAAGAATTTGTAGACTGATTAATCTTTGGATGGATGGAGATGGACATATAGTTATCTTCCATGTGAATTTATACTGAAATCATCTCAAGCAGTAGACTTCCTTATGGACTGCACAGATGAAGTCCACTAGATAGGTTGTGAATATTATGGAACTTAAAAAGAGAATAACTGTTGCTACAATGCCCATGATTATAAAACAGATATGTTTAAGAGAAAGGAGGAGAAAAAGAGTTGAACATTCTTGGACATCATTTATTAAAAATGTGAATTAAAATGTAATATTAATATAAATAATCATAACACTTTTTCCCACTGTTGATATAAATATTAGTAATATATGAGTAAGTAATATTGGATTTATGGAGCAAAAAATGATTTGCCATAATATGGTTGTTAGCTATTACTTTGTAAAATGTATATATGAATAAAATTATTATTAATGATGATAACGGTGATGATGATGATGATGATGTCAGCAACCACTAGCCTTCTGGAGGGAATTTTCTCATTCCTTCTTTCTCTGTTTGCTTTCTTATGCTCTTTACAAACCAATTTTATAAACAGTAATTTTTGGTCAGGTTACACTCTCCTTCCCTACTTGTCTCTCCATGTATATGAGAATCCAGTTAGGAAAATCATAATTGCCATAAAAATATAATAAATACAGCAAATATAGTACAATCAATTAGCTGCCAATTAGTTTCTGGGCAGAGTACAAAGTGTTGGTCCATACTTTTAAAGCCCTACATGGTTTGGGTCCAAGTTGCTTGCAGGATCGCCTCCTCTCATACAATCTGTCCTACACACTCTGGTCCTATGGGGAGCTATTTACTTAAACCAGCCAGGACTAGACAGGTAACAGTCGCCTAGACTGTTGGCCATTCCTAGATTATAGAATGACCTACCAGAAGAGATTCAACAACAAAATAAGCTGTCTGAATTTTAAAAAATACTAAAGACCTATATCTTTTGGCAGACCTACCCAGTCAGTATTTTTAACTGTGCATTTTAAATTGATGTATTTAAATGGTTTTATATGTTTTTAGTGTATTTTTAATCTATGATGTGTTTTTAGTGGCATTTTAATCTATGTTGTACCACACCTTGGGTCCTGGGGAGAGGTGGGTGAGAAATAAAATATTGTTGTTGTTTTTGCTGTTGTTGCTGTTATTATCATTATTTGTTAAGCATATATTTAAAAAATTAAAAAAGAGAGAGCCAACTGTAATGTAAGGTAATTTCCAGCCTTGTTCCCAATGCAGACTTAAGCAAATGTGGATGAAATATTATCTGTAGTAAAAGACTTTATGTGAAGACAACTTCAAGGTGTAGATGTTGAGATAGTGGCCCAATGAGGCCCACTAAGAAAAGAAGTCCAAAAGGTCTGGAGAAGATGGACAAATATTCTATCTTCAGAAATGGGGAGTGGAGCAATAGAAAACTACATGTAAACTACAGTAACGTTGGTCACTCTGATTTTTGATACCATGGAACATATCAGAACTGATTATAAAGCAATCAGTGTGGACCCAATAATGTAGTTGGAGTTGCCAGGAATACATCCTGTGACAATGTTTTATTTAATTAATTAGTTCTTTCATTTATATCCTGCCTTTTCCCCCAATAATGAGACTCAAGGAGGCTTACAGCTTACTAAAAACAATACAGATTGAAAAACTATACAATTTTCTCATTTAAAAGTATAAATATAAAAACAATTTAAAAAAAAACCAATTTGTAAAGTTCAAACCATTAAAATTCATTAAAAGACTGTATGGAAGACATGGAAGCACCACAAGACACCATATGGAGGATGGAATAGGGATGTCATATGGATATAGAGGATGGAGCAAGCCTGTTTTCTGCTGCTCCAGAGACTAGGACACAGACCAATGGCTTCAAACTTCAAGAAAAGAGATTTCATTTAAACATTAGGAAGACTTTCCTGACAATAAGAGCAATTCCATAGTGGAATGCATTGGCTTGGAGTGTGGAGGAGTCTCCTTGGTTGGCCATCTGTTGGGAATGCTTTGACGGAGTATTCCTGCATGTTAGGGGGTTGGATTCGATGGCCTTTGTGGTCTCTTCCAACTTTATGATTCTATGATTCCAATAAATTTCTAAAGGCCTGACAGGATAATAATGTTTTGACGGTGCAAGAAGAGCAAGGAGGGGCCATCCTAGCCTTCCTAGGGAGGGAATTCTGAAATGTAGGGGTTGCCACTGAGAAAGTCTGATCTCTTGTTCCCACCAGACAAGCTTGAGAATGTGATAGGACAGGAAGAAGGGCTTGACATCAAAAATTTCTCTTTCTGATTTGGTGGCTAATTTCGTAGATTACGAAAACATTATGAACATAATTTATCTTTATTCATCAACACATCTAACAACATCCATATTATATTTTGTTTAGCAAAATGATCAGTTATGGACTGGTTGGTAATATTGTCTGGTGGATTCACAACCAGTTGGAAAACCATGCTCAAAGGGTGCTCATTAGTGGTTCTCATCAGGAGTGTTTTTATTAGTGGCCAAGGCACGAGGGCAGCTGCTACGGGTTGTTGTTGTGTGCGTTCAAGTAGTTTCTGACTTACGGCAACCCTGACAAATTTATCACTGGGATTTTCTGGAAAGATTTGTTCAGAGAGGGTTTGCATTTGCCTTCCTCTGAGGCTGAGAGTGTGCGACTTGCCCAAGATCACCCATGGCTGAGCAGGGATTCCAACCCTGTTCTCCAGACTTGTAGTACAACTTTCAAACCACTTTGTTATGCTGGCTGTCAGTTTTCAATCCTGGGCCATTTTGTAGATTTTCCACTGGCAATGAAACTTGATGTCCCTACTGGTTTTCATGTCCACTTGGAGGTTTTGTGGTTTTATGGTGGGAGGGTTTTTTCAAGGTAAATTCCTCCTCCTGGAGGCCAACAGAAGTGGAAGTTTATTGTTCTGGGGATTTTGACCTAAAAAAATTAATGAAGACCAGGAGGGGGGCTTTTCAGGGCCTTGGGAAACATGAAGGCTGCAGATAAACTCTGGTGAACTGCATATGGACCACAGAACTGCATGATTGCCTTATCACTTAGGTGAAGGTTTGGAAGAAAATTTGGGGATGTCACCCAATTTTGTTACATCACAAAATCAGGAGATTTAGTTAATACTTCAGAGTACAGGAACAGAATTGAAATCAACTTGTTAATGTAAATGTTGGATGAAACATATAAAATAACATTGTAGAGAGATAAATGCACATTGTTGTATTGATGCACCAAAACACATATCAAATATACCATTATATGGTGGGGAATACTTGGATTGCTACTAGTGCATATGAGAAAATCTGAGGTCTGCATTTGATCAAAAGCTCACCAAAAGGCACTTATTGCTCAGTTTTCACATTTTTCCGACTTGGTTGAGGCAATTGACAAATAAACAAATGTTTGCAGAATGTGTGTTATTATGGGAATGTGCCTAGAGACATACTTATGTTATAGAAAAGGGTATGCAAAATATTTTCTTTGGTAGGAGGAAGTTGTATGCAAAAATGCATTGGAAAATTAATTACAAAATTAATCTATTTGGTGAAATGTACAGAGAATTTTGTAAAATGTTTGTCTGTACCACAAATGTACAAATTGATGTGGACATGAATATGGAATGAAACAAAAAGAATGTTTGAAAAATGTGAAATGAAGCATAGTCGATCTTGGCAGATTTGTCCATCTCTATTTCCAAGCCCCAAACATTGAGAAAAAAATTCCAATTTTTTCCCCAATGATTGATAGAACATTTGATAAAGTGTCTTGACAGTAAGACTATTTTAACAATATAGCTAATTACCCAGGGATCTCCCTTGCTGGAAATTATGAAACAGAACTGAGACATCCCAGGCCTTTCTGCACTACACTTTAAACATCCTATGGAACCCTGGGGTTTGCAGGTTAGGGAGGGACCTTCAGAATTCTCAGCCAGAGAGCTCTTGGGCTTTAGTAAACTACAAGCCCCAGAATTCCACAGGATGTTGAAAGTGGAATAATAGCACTATAAAAGCATAGTGCAGAACACCCTCCCCTTCTTGTGTAGATCCAGTCTTGATGGTCTGCAACAACCTTCCAGTCTATTGATTTCTGCCAAACTGCTGAACAAGAAACCATCTATGCAAAGAATAACAAAAAACTACTTCAGCTAAGCCTACCTCTTCACAAGTCACCTTCAGTGCTGGGTTTCTGTACCAGATAGTTTTGCTCTGAGAATGGAGATTTTCCTGTCTTTGGAATTTTTCTTGGAATATATTTCATGTTTAGTTAATATAATGGTAATTAACACATGGTAATTACAATGTGGGATATGGGCACTGGACAATGACCCTGGAGACCAGGGTTTGATTCTCTGCTTGGACCTGGAAACCGGCTGGGTGACCGTGGATGTGTCACATCCAGTCAGCTTCAGAAAACCTTATGATACGTTCTCCTTAGAGTTGTTATAAGTTGGAAATGACTTGAAGGCACACAACAGCAGCAACAACCACGACCACCACCGTCATGGAACTTTGGTGTCCCTAGTAGTCTTCTACATTTTATATGAATGTATTTGTGGTACCATTTCTCCATAAAAGGAAATAAAATACAAAAAGGAACTGTGATGTCTTCTTTAAGGAATCAGATTGATAAACCACTTAAGTCATGTAAGGCCAAATTCTTTTCTCAGAAGGAATGTCCTGATGAGGCTTGTTGAAGTCAACTGGACTTTTACTCACATATCAGAGGGCAGATTTTGACCCTAGGTAAGCAAACAGTCTGAAAGAATTATTTACTTTTCCAAAGTTTCTCTTCTGCTCTCCTAGATATATTAATATCACATTCATAAATTTTGTTGCATTGCACTTTCAAACATTTAAGATTGCAGGCACTGAAAGAATGAAATACAGCTAGCCAATTTATGCACAACCCAAGTTAGAAACTGAAAAGGACAGGGGGTACTGAAAGACAGAACAATATTTAGAGAGCTGGTTAATTTTAAACCCATTGGGAACCATAAGTCTAGGCATTAATAGGCTTAGAGTGATAAAAGGAGCAATAATAGCATGCACATATAGATGGCATTGTCAAAAAGGAGCAATTAGTGGTAAAGAAAACATAGGTGTAGGCACATATGGTGAGCAGGTTGAAATTTAAAGTAGTGCTAGAAGAAAGAAGCAAGGGCTAAATATGTTCTGCTACTGTTTTAATCTATGGGCAACCCAATCCCATCCCATTATTTTAACTGCTGCATTTCAGGCAGAACCAGTACAAAAAGAGGAGAAAAAGCCAGATAAATAAATGGGAGGGGGGGTAAATACATACAAAGAGCAAAATCATTATTTGTCTGTATTATTAAACAATATATAACACTACACAGTCATAGGTTGAAACATGGACCAACTTCAGTTTGTGTTTTCTTATAGTGTTCTAACTGGAGAATATTGAACTCTGCTAGCAATGCACATTCAATATTCTGGCAAAAAGAAAGGAAAATAACTTTTATGGATGGAGGGATGAATGGAGGGTTGTAAGGATGGATGGTCAATCACATTGCTTAATTATGAATTTTCGTAGTGAGAAGTGAAAATCAGCCTCAAATACCTATGGCATACTTAGTAAGGTTGGTAATTTCCAGAGCTGTGTTGTTGTTGTTGTGTTCCCTCAAGTTTTTTCTGACTTTATGGCAACCTCAAGGTGAATCTATCATGGGATTTTCTTGGCAAGGTTTGTTCTGAGCATCTTTGCAATAGGCTTCTTCTGAGGTTGAGAGAGTGTGACTTGTCCGAGGTCACCAAGTGGGTTTTCATGTCCAACAGGGGATTCAAACCCTGCTCACCAGAATCCTAGTCCAACACTCAAACCACCACACTATGTGGCTCCTCAGTTTCCGGAGACCCCTTAGAAATTCCAATGTGAAATCCTAAAGATAATTCAGTTGGTCCCTAACCTAAACATCAGGGATACCAAGAGGGCCATAAATGAAAACATACTCATTGCTTGGAGAACAGGTATGACTCAAGTGCCATTCCTTGCCACTGACCACATAACTTTCTTCCCACTCTAATCCTACTTTCCCACCCTTCTCTGTTCACCACAAAATGTTTCACTTGAATGGTATTTTCCTCAGAGTGAAGTATTGCAGTCAGGATGGTCTTAGAAACTACCTATGGCACAAACAGTCTCTACAACCATACCTCTCCTAATGTCTTTCTCTGATGACCCCTCAGAGTAAAGCATTTCAGGCCAGGTTGGCTCTGGAGAACCATTCATCAAGGTGTTTTTTCCCCCTGCAACATTGCTGAACCAGAAAAACAGGTGGCATGACACCAAGCAAAGTTGTCTAGGATTGTGGCTCCAGTCCTTCTAGTGTGAGTAGGGACTTCCTGCTCCTCTTGGTGCAGTCCCTGAGGTAGTATGCCTCAACGTGCTTCAAACTCCTTGTGGGAGCAGAACTATTTTACCATGGACAAGTTATAATTTACAATATTGTGTCTGCTTTCAAGAAAAAAAAAACTAGTACAAAAACCTGTTTCATTTTACTCTGTTTCAAAATCCAAAGCCCCTGTTCTAACAGATTTTCCAGCTTATATTGAAAATACTTTATCTTCTGTTAACTGAAGTCTGTAGGACCATTTACGTCTTTGAGAGGCTGAACATCTAATGGAGTATTCAGAACTTCCAGGCTGACAGCCAAAGGCCTAGCGTTTAAGCATGTCCTTAAGACACAAGTATTCCAAGGGTACTTCATTGCCTTAAGTGCTTCTCTTCCATTAAAAAATTCTTTCTTACAGGGGAAAAAGTAGGATGACATGAAGGACTGAGCCAACTCCCTTTAAACCCATCTCTATTGACTTCAAGGAGCATGCAATAAAGTTGTAACTGCTCTCTATTTAATCAAGTAGATACAATTCATGATGTACCTGTGGTGCAGAAAACAAACATATTCCTTGAGTTTTGCAATATAATTAAGCATAATGGGATTTTTTTTAAAGGAACTCTATTATCAAAGATGAGTAGCAGACAGTCTATAAAGCCAATAGGATCTGGATCACAGATGACCTAAATCAAAAAAAGAATCCATCCAGATCTCTCTTGGAACATGTAAAAAAGAGAATTATGAACATTACTAGGTCAGAGCCAAAGACGTCCTCTGCCCTACTATATTTATCTGCCAGGGATTGCACCTGCACTCTTATAGATCCGGAGTTTATCCTATACCATTAACCCAGTGGTGAACAAGGTGCAGTCCTCTAGATGTTGTAAGCCTGCAACTCCCAGCATTTCTTATTTCTAGGTGTGCTGGCTAGGATTGATGGGGGGCTACAGTACAACACCTGGAGGAGCATGGTTTCACCATCCCTCTACTGAAATATGGCTATGCCTCATCATATTGATAGCACACTAATGTTAGCACATAAATATGACTTCTTCAGTTTAAGATGTTTGCCTCTTTAAACGGCTGAGCAATAAAAGTGTTAAAGTAAGTCAAAATATGTGGAAGGTGCTGCACTTACTCTAGAGTGTGTAGCTGAAAAGAGGCTATATCTGTGTATTTTTATTGATGTTATATCATGTTTACTTATTAGGGTACTCCTTTTTGTTGCCTTCTGTATAGTTTAGAAGTGTAGTGTAATGGAACCAGGGCTTCCAGGGTCAGTGCTCTTGGAGTTTTTGATTTGCAGGGACAATTATATCATCTGCTCCTTCCCCAGCTAAGTTCCCTCTGTGCTTAGCTAACAGCAGTGCCGGGGGAGGGGGAACGTATTGATTTTTCCAGCCCAAATAGATTGTTGAGAGCTATCCCTGATGTCATACAAAATATTTTGGGGTGACTTGGTCTTGCGTGAGCAATTAATACATTAAGACCCATTAGCTGTACCATAAACTTTGAGGGGGGGGTACCTGGTAGAATGGCTTGTTTGATAAGGATCATTGCAGCTGCCTGTGTTTTTGGGTTTTTCTTAAGAGTTGTGGCACCTGTACTTTGAAATTAATCATTACACTACTGTTCAACACATTGCAGAAGGCTGTCCTGTTGGCCCATCTGGCAGAATCAGTCTGGGTGTATTTTTGCTGGTTCATCCTCATATTTGTTTCAGGTTCTTTGTATCTCTTCTTGATGAGAAGCCCTTGCACAGACTCTTGAGCCCTCTTGGTCGCAGCAAGGACTTCCTTATCATTGCAAGAAAGTATACTGTAAATACAGCCACCAAAACCTTTGACCTGGAAAGAAACATTTACAATTCGGCTTCTTAAAGTTATACACCTGTCACAATAAAATGTAACAGACAGGTTGTAACCTTATCTACTAACTTATCGATTTTTCTGTCACACTAAAGTGAAGGAAGTTCATAAGATAAGGTCAGTTCTTTTTAAACTCAATACCAGCTAACCGGATTGCTGAGTGCCGTGACTAAAGCCATTGGCTGGTATAAACTTGTCCATTCT